>JAGKTI010002723.1:0-11557 GCA_018397915.1 Birgus latro | reverse complement strand
TCTCTCTTTCTCTCTCTCTCTCTCTCTCTCTCTCTCTCTATATATATATATATTATATTAAAATTAGGTCTCTGAACATAAAATTCATTGTTATGGGTGAAGCGCATCATAAGGGTTATAAATGATAAAGCCTCACTTTATTATCTACGCCCAAAAGATGCACCACTTATGACAGCATCCTTGCACCCCTAGCAGACCTATCTCGCATCCTCAAGGGTTGCCAGCATTCCCAGTTAGAAACCACTGGCATAAACCGTCAACTTGCTCAGTCTCGCTGTTCTGGTCGCCGCCTCCAAAAGTGACGAGTTCTGAGTGTTCGGTGAAACTCAAGTCAAGATGCAATTTATGCCTTGCTGTTCTCACCGAAGGGCCTATGTCAAACAGTATCTTTTAAATGTATCTTAACTCACCAGAAAAACACTGTACGTAGAATCATAGGCGCCGAGTCAGAGGCTTGTAACCTAATGTCAGAATCTGATAGAACAATTCTTCCAGAGCCGCAAAGCACAAACAGCCCCTTACGTATCCCATTACGCATAGTTATTTTCCGTCTGCACCACTTGACATTACCAACCGATCAGTAACCTCAACACAGGTACGCTTCCATGGACCATCCTATGTCTACGATGATTGTAATGATGCTCCAGTGAGGAAACACATACTTTACATCGAGTTTTATATTAAAGAAAAATGCTGGTAATGTTCTGAAATAAAACTGGTACGTTACTCACCTCTGTCATTCTTGTGATGGTGCACTGGTGAACTCAACTGGAAGAAACGAAGGTTGATGCATGGAATAACAAGACTCTCGGTAAAACGTTTTCTCTTTGTCCCCTTTCATCCAACACTATAATATTATTTAGAAAATGAAGCTGATTTCTACTCCTACAAGATCGTGTTCCTTCCATCTTTTATTACCTTCATGTATATGAGAGACGAAAACTTAAGCTTTCGTCTCTGCCATTCACCCTTCTCTCTCTCTCTCTTTCTCTCCTTTACCTTCCTCCACTTTATTCTCTCCATCTGCCCCCCTGTGGCTTCCCCCTTTCAGCCATGTTCAAAATGTCACGGCTATTTAGGCCAAATTTGGTCTATTGCGGTTATTTTTGATTCTCCAAAAGAAAAGGAAATTTTTATCAAGTGACACTTATTTAAATATTTCTCTCAGATTTAGTCTCAGTGAGGCCGACTTCCCAGTATATACAAAAATTCAATCAGACCCCAGCAAATCCTTCCATGTCGTCCCAGGTTCATATGTTTCATTCATGTGAACTAAAATTGATACAGATCAAGGCAGGGAAGCTAAGGAAAAAAAAATGTATTCAGTAACGGATCCTAAGGGGGCAGTAGGGGTGTTCATCTCCCCTCCCCCCCTCTTTTTTGTCGTTTTACCTTTTTTCCAGCACGTCAGAAAAAACAGTGATCATCAGGGGAACTCCACCACATAGGTACAGACAACGGTTAATGCGCAGACTGTAAATAATAACTGAATGTAACGCATGATTTTAGTTCCCTCTTGCATGACTCTTACGCTTTTGATAACATTATATATTTAATGGTCTAGAAATATAAGTTTGCTTTCCCCCATTTTCAGTAATTCTTGTAACGGCGCCTGGTATTGAGGAAATGGATCCAGCAACTATATATATAACAGAAGTATGAATGTTAAGGTATATGTTGGAAATATGAAAGGGGATTGGAATGGCTTGAGTGAGTAAAGGAGAGTGGGGAGAAAGACGAAGTTAGGTGGTGGAGCACAGTAGGGAATGGGAGCTAAGAATTAATGACTGCAAGTAATGATTTCTCTTGAAGTAACAAAGAGAAGAGAGGGAAATTAACCGGGGCAGACAGATAGGAACGTGCAGTTATTGGCTGTGCTGGTAATGAATGGTGGTACACGACAAGATGAATATACCCTGTCAAGATATACGCTGTAGGTTGTCTGGTAATGTGCAAATGGATGAATTCTCCCAGACACATAATGGGATGGTGTGCTGGCGAAATGGGTTGGGTGGATGGACAGGGTTAACAGGACAACTGGGTGCGGGATGATGTGACAACGTGAACTTCTACATGTCAGATTTTTTCCAGGAAATTCGATACAAAAGTGCAGAAAAGAGTGTCCTGGGCAGGGTATTGGATTCGGGAGCCCAGTGAGGGACCACGCTCATATAAAATTGGTATTGTCGGGTGCTGTAGGCGGAGTGAAAGTTCTGTGAAGGTTTGCTCGAACCCACAAAAGACGAAATAGAGGAACTAAAAGGAAAATGTGTTTTGCTTTCCTATACCTTAGGTTTTGCAACGTTCGTACAATCCTTACTGTACCCCGCTGAAACTTCTAAAAATAAAAATATTTCTGAACGACGCTGTAAAGGTACCAACCATGTTTTTGTACCATTTGTTTTATTATACCACTAACAGAATTATACTACACCTTTACTGTACCACAAGCTTTACTGAATCACGAACCTTGCTGTACCACTTACTTTATTGTGATACTAGTTTAGTTATTCCATTAGCTTTTAAAACTGTACCATTATCTTTACTGTACCAAGAGCTTTGCTGAAACGTAGTGTACCACATACTTTTTTGCACCACCTGCTTTTGTTCATTTCCAATTACAATATCCCTCGCTTTGTTGAACTCCAATCTCTAACCTGCTGTGATATTTCCCAAGCGGCGATTGGGTCATCCAGGACAGGTAGTGAGAAACAGGTTGCTAAATGTACGAGGTCAATTCTCACCGATTGAGGGCGTGAAAGGGAGCAAGGCTGACCTCCTTGTGTCATTTTATCCTGTGCCATATTTGTACGTCGTCACCGTTTCACTGAATTCTATCCCATCTCCCCAGGAATGTGTCCAGGGTCATTTAGAAAAGATAGGTCTGTTCTCTTAACTCTACCGTTAATGTTGCAATTCTGACTTAAGCACTGAATTTCATATGTGCTTTTAACTTTACTAAGCCCTGTACATGATATACTTGCCTGTAACGAGTACATAGCTTAATCACCAGAGCAACTCCGACATAAAATAGGATTTACCTATAGAGCTGTCAAAAAAGGCAGAGTAACAAACACACCCACAAACACACCCACCCACACACAGAAACTGCAAATACCCACCATAACTGGAGCCTGTGGCAATCGGGTCGGTAAAGCGGGCACAGACCAGTCCCCCTGACCTAGGTTAGGTCCCGTCCAGGGTAGAACATGAAAGAGGATGCAGTAGTATGTTCTTTCATGTGGGTACTCAAATATGGCACACTGTCGAGGCTCCCATGATAATATATATAGCCACTCCCACTCACATTAGCCAATGCAATACACATTTCACTATTACTTCCCATGACAAATTTCACTATCACTTCCCACGCTACCTCGAGAGCTGCCCATACTTTTACCCGTGTTTAAAGCTATGGGTGTTGATAGGTCACTTCCCCAGTGATATAAATTGGTGTGTCTTCGCCACTTGTAAAACACGGCGTCACTGTTTATAGCGGAGTTGCCCACTGGCCTCAAGCGTGTGCAAATCGGCCGCTGCAGTGATCCCCAGTATGCCAGACACACATCTTCGGAAAAGGCTGATAGTCGTTTTCAAAGGGAAGAGATTTTGTACTAACTGTGAAGTCTTCACTAAGGTCATAAATTACTGTTCTTTTGTTAATTTCATAAGTTATGATAGTGGCAACGTAGGATGTTAACAAATCGGAATGCATTTGTTTCATATTCAAAGTGTTCCAGCGCAAAAGTGTGTGTGTGTGTGTGTGTGTGTGTGTGTGTGTGTGTTCTTTGCTTTAACCACACATTTGCTTAATTTCCCTAACAAGTTTCACATCAACAGTGAGATGTGGAATGGAGAGGAAACGAGAAAACTTCAAGTGTGCGTTCAAAACAGAAGATCAGCGGTTGTCACTTAACAAAAAATAAAAAGTAAAAATTGATACCTGTGACCACTGCCCAAATCGGCCGCCAAATTACAATGAGCTTTCTGTGCTAGACTCGTATGGTAGTCAAAGTCTGTGCAACCCCATAATTTACGAAGTATCCCGGTATCAAAATTTAGTGCATAAGTGTTCCTTCAGTTTTTGCCTTGCTCTAAATAATCAGGGTCAACGGTAAAGGATATCACGTAGAAGGAGGTGAGGGAGTGGGAGGAGGAGGAGGAGAAGGAGCAGAGGAAATAGCTGGTGAAGGTGAGGGAGGATGTGGATATATATATAAGGCCGCAAGAGAGATACCCGTTAGTTACATCCCACCAACCTGCAGGCAACGATGAACGCCAAGGTAAATCCTGAGTAAAGTCTTGGATATTATGTAAAGTAGAATGAAGCTGCTTTTGTAACAGTCTGTAACCGTTTTAGACTCACCAGCGGAAATTGTTATGTTCATTAGGATTAAGTGGGCGAGTGAAAACAAAGAGGTTCATTCTGCTGAAATAAGTAGCAGGCAATTCAAAACTGCTGAGGAAAAATTCATAGCCTTATTTTAACCACGCAAGCAATATTAAATAATCATTATGCAGTTAAACACTACAGGACTATAGCTAACTCACTTCTATGACTCTGGCAGGACAACGATGTTTTTAAATGCAAAGTCAGCTTCTTTTCCTTCCTTCTTCAGATCCTCATCCTACTGGGCCTGGCAGTTCTCGTCGCTGCTGAGAGCGGCGAGTTCCGTGGCTACGGTGATTCCCAGGTATACATATAATGTTTAATCTTAATTTGGCTAATTTGGGGAAACCTGTAACCTTTTTCCTATCTGGGTCATGATAAATTTCGCAATTTGTATCACTTATGTGACTCTGAGTATTTGTGCAACTCCTTCAGGATTATGATATCTGATTCATTCTGATTACCCTCAAACATCTGATTGTGCCAAAAAAAGGAGCTCTCGAAGTGAAGGTTACTGATTATTTACTAAGTTAAAGCAAACATTTTTGCTGGAATACTTATTTTAATCACTAATGACTGTGTGTTGAATAGTAACTTTGCTGCTGTTTCTCCCGGCAGTCTTTTGAGTCCTATGAGTCCGGCGATGCCAAGTACAACTTCAACTGGGCCGTGAAGGACGACGACTCCGGCAACGACTTCGGTCACCAGGAGGGTCGTGATGGTGACAACACCCAGGGGTCGTACTACGTGCACCTGCCCGACGGTCGCCTGCAGCAGGTGTCTTACCAGGTGGTCGGTGACGATGGCTACATCGCTGACGTCCAGTACGAGGGTGAGGCTCGTTACCCAGACTCCATCGAGTCCCGTGAGTCTCCTCGCTACGCTCCTCCCCGCCCTGCTTATTACGACTCCAATGAGTCCAAGTAAATGTTGTTAATTCCAAAGGTCGAAATGAGCCAAACGAAAACGTCTTTAGAACCAGACAGACACATTCTGACACAACAGTCTGTCATGCTGACTTCGCTGCCCGCAAGGACTTCATAATTATTTATTATCTTGTTCTGACACTATTTATTAAATTTTATAATTCATTTTAATTTACATGTTTCTTACATCCTTTTTTTTGGCAAATTGTGTTTATCTTATTAATCTGTAGGTCTCATTATTATTACACCATTAAAACCTACGAATTATGCAGTCACATCTTGTCTTCAGTGGCTTGTGCTTCATTTTGAGAGCCCTGTGGCATTAATACGCTACAAAAGCAGAACATTTCACTAAAATGTTTTGGGATACCCACTTTAAACAATGGAAAAAACAAAACGCAGAAAAGACCGAGCTCAGGTACTGATTCGTAATTTTCTTTCATAATGAAGAGAGTCCACCGTCATCTGGGAAACGATTGCTTCAGTATTTTTTTTTCTTCCTTTGGTTGTTAGCTGGCTTGTCTTACCTTTATCAAGCATTAGAAAAAAAGAAAAGAAAAAGGAATGAAGCTCGGTTGTAGTCTGAAAACCTGAAAAGATGAAAGTGCACAGTAAACATGAAATTTCCTGGTTTCTGGTTTCTTTTCTGGATTCTTTTAGTCCCTGTCTCTGTCTCTCGCTCTCGCTCTCTTTCTCGCTCTCTCTACATATATTTATATGTATGTGTGTGTGTGTGTGTGTGTGTGTGTTAATCGAACTGTATCATATAAAAGAACTCACTGTTTCATGTGTTTCATTTGTAAAGTAACACATGCAAAATTTAAGTGAAATATATTGCATTGAGAGGGATTGCTCAGAGCCACCAATGTTTTACACAACGTGTGCAGTAAATACACTGGCTGCCCCAAATCCTTTTCATCATTTAGTAATGTCTGCAGAGCCGTGCTTTGACATGTGGAACTGGAAAAGTGAAAATTCTATTGTGTGTGTATGTGTATGTGTGTGTGTGTGTGTTTGTGTGTGTGTGTGTGTGTGTGTGTGTGTGTGTGTGTGTGTTGTATGGTTTCATCGGACCATGACTGAAGAAGTGCTGTTTCAGGGACTGCAACGCCTGTTGAATATTCCCGTATGTTCAAAGTTGGCGTAAATTGCAAAATATCTCAAAAATTTAAATATTGGGGCTCTTGGATTGATCTTGACCCACCACTGCAGAGAATGCAGCTTCAAGAAGAAGTTCCAGAATGCGACGGTGGGGTGTAAAGTAATGAGATCTAGCCCAGTGTCCTGTACAGTGCGAACATACATACCACCACGAATTCCTGCCTTCAAAACACAAAGCATTGATTCTGTCTCGCACACCCCAGTCATCCAAGGTTTCAGCAATGACTCTTAATGCTCTAGGCGCTTTAGAATTTGTCAGCTTTTAGATGCAAGAGGATTGCACTCTTTATCCCCAGAATCTAGAGCCGACTAGAGGTCAAATCCAGTCAGATCCATCAGTACTATTTCATCCTAGTACAGGACTACGTGGGATTTGTATGGTAAACAAAGCCTTGATCTCTTCAGCACGTGCTTCCCTGCACTGAAGTCGACTTTTACGAATTGTGCTTGAACTAAGACACAGCTCATCCACTTCCTGCCTCATCTAAGGAGCAAAAGGAATAAAAAAATGACTTGCTGACCTGTAATTTGTCTCTGTACGATCCAGAGTTACTGAAACATCAGAACTTATTTTGGTTTTACCCCTGCATTTCTTCCGTTGATGCTTTGCTGGCTTGTGCTTTGGCTTTGGCTTTTCACTTTCACTAGAAAAAAGATAATGAGGATTGTAAAGTTGCAGTAGCACATCTGAGTGTTCTTTCATGTTCTTCTCTTTCACACACTTCTGCCTCAGTACCTGTTCGTTTCTGCTTCCTGGTTGAATTTTTTGGCAGATTTTTTACCCAAGACTCCTATCTTCCAATTACCACCCGTCCCCCTTTGAACAATCAAAAACTCTTTGTGTTGAGGAATTCTGATAAGTGAAAGTGCATCCTTGTGAGCAATTTCAAACTGTTCATGTAAGTTCGCCTTGATGTAAGTTTGGCTTCGTAAGTTTATCTCCCTCATCCATAAGTTTTATCGAGGACCTTGCCATTATTCAGAAAACGATGGTGTTTGCAGTCATCTGGTTCGTCTTTCGATGGGAAATTTTCATCGTGTCAGATTTCTATCGCTGTCCTGAATGTGATGATGACGCTCTCAGTCAGGGTCCTTTTTTCCTTCACAGTGGAGATAATACAGGAGGCTCAGCAACTCTTCCTTCGATGGTAGCTTCTGCTTTGGAAGGGAGGGGCTGGGTGATCCGAGGAGCCACATCTGTCTCTTAGAACGAGACATTCAGTTTCATATCCGGAAAGCAAACAGAAAGACAAAAATAGACTATTCTCATTCAGTACTGAAAAAGTCAAAACAAACAGGAAGGACTGAAAAATGATAAAGCGTAGATACACAGTTGGTCAGTACCTCATATATCTAAGACACTACACGTAACAAGGCTAAATTTGCACGACGCATAAACTACCTCTAATTATCATTTAATTCTCATAACAAAATTAATTCGATACTTTTTCCTTAATTGTCATAAAACTGTGGGTTCTGCAAAAATCATGCTAAAAGATCTTGAAACCAATGCCTCGGACAGAAGACAATGGCGAGCCCTCTGCAGCAAAGGAACCATTCATCTCGAAGAAGCTCGGAACTGGGCCGTAGAAGAGCATAGACAACGGAGGCACAACCAAAAGAGAGTTCGCCCAGCAAACCCACTGTTCCTCTGACCTGTCTGCTTGCATCCCTCCACCTCTACGACGGGCACGTAGCACCCGTCTAGCAACAACCTTTCATCCCTTTTCTGTCCAACTCTCTAATGCAAGAGTTAACCGTTACTCCAAGTCCTTCATTTATGCAACTGGTCAACTCTGGAACTATCTTCCTCTGTCTGTATTTCCTACTTCCTATGATCTCCAGTCTTTCAAATGCAGTGTTTCCAGGCACCTCGAAATGAACGGATCTTGAATTTGGCTCTCTTTTGTATTGTTTTTGTTTTTTCTTGGAAGGAACAGTTTGCGAACCCATGGCCTTTGGTTCTTTCTTTCTTGCAAAAAAAAAAAAATGGACTTGACATGCTGACTTAACGGCAAAGTTTACGGATCCAGAATTGGAATCCACAGTCACACACGTTGACACCAAACACAATGAGAAACACACCATACTTGTGGGAGTAGTAAGCGTCGTTTTCCGTAGCAGAAGAACAGCTTTAAGTGTGTGTGTGTGTGTGTGTGTGTGTGTGTGTGTGTGTGTGTGTGTGTGTTAGTTTGCTGAGCCATCATGTGTCACTGGGTCAATGGGTAGGCATGTCCGCTGGCAGGTGAGTAGATAGGTGAAAATATGTACGTTGATGAATTGTTCCATGGAGTAAATAGGTCCGTGTTTGGGAAGGGGCCATGTGGGAATAGTGGTCCAAGTGGCAACATTGGTCCAGTGGCGGAAAAAAGGGTGTATAGGGGGAATATGGAAGAAAAATAAGTTCATTAAGGAGAATAGGTACATTTTGAATACAGTTCCAAGGTGAAAAATAGGTTGGAGGAAAAATAGGTCAGTGAGGAAAAGTTTCATTGTAGAATATATGTAGGTTACAGTACTTGGGGAAGAGAAAGGTACGTGGGGGAAATTACGGACCACAGGAAAGATTGGTCCATGAGGGAATCAGGTCCACGGCGGAATTGGTCAGTGAGGAAACAGGTTCATGGTGGAAAAAAAATATGTGGGTGGGGAACTGTGAGTGAAATCGGAGACAGGAGTAAGTGAAAGTTCAGTTCAGTTCTGTCCCTTTCAGATTTTTTCAGGTAATTCCAGGCTCATCACGTTCGTTCATGTAATATTTAAATGATTCATGTCACGACTGTCGTTACTGATGATGACAGTTATGAGAAGAGACAATTGTAATTCCTAAGATTATGAGTAATTGTAATTCCATAACGGCTGAGAACTGAACCCATGTTGTTGCTCAAAATCAGTCAAAGGTGTAAAAACGCAAGCAATCGAGAAGACTATGGACAATGATATCTAATTGTATGGGGTGGTTTTGAAGATAGCAAAGCACGAAGGCCTCCCCCCCCCTCCTCCCCGACAGTCCCTCCAGCCAAAGCCGGCGGGAAAAAGCTAAGACTACCATGCAACATAATAAAAGGCTGCCATGGAAATTTCACAGTAATGATTAAACAGAATATAAATAGATAGACAGACTGATAGATATAGATATGGGTATAGATAGATAGATAGATAGACATATTCTACACTATCTTATCTGCAAGGGGAAGCTATATTTTCCGGCAACAATACTGCGATGCTGCTGCGGTCTTCATTATTAAATAGTTGGATATGAGTTATTTAGATTTAGATTTTCATATTATTCTGCTATGAATGCTCCTAACTGGGCATTCGAAGCCAGAAATTATCCCAGCGACATTTAGATATTATAAATGTATTGTAGTCAACCACGTTGCTAGGCAATTTGTTCCATATGTTGGCATCTCTGTTGAAGAATCAGTGTTTTGCTTCATTTGACTGCATACTTTTGCCTATAATTTTATAACCATTACCTCTACAGGGTGTCCCATAAGTCCGGTGGTGTGCCTCCTTTAGGTCTGCTGCGTCAGTCTGTTGCAGCGCGGTGCTGGCTCCGGATCCGTCGCCTTCCAGACGCACTTGTCTGTGGGTGTGTGATGAAACCGTCTTATTTTTTGTATTATCGTAGGCACCCTCGCATGCCTCGTCCGTTTGGCTGAAGGGTCCAGGACATCATGGAGGAGTTTGGTTTGTCTGCAGTACCGGTACAAGTTAGTCCAGTTCGGATCCCGAGGGTTGCTCCATGGATCTTGCCCAAGGTAACTTTCTGTAGATCTTTGGCAGGTTCAAAGGATTCTGTCGCTTCTCAGTGTCTTTTACAATTATTTTTAGAACATTCTTGTAGTCATGATGGTTCTGTGCCTGTGTATACTGATGGCTCTAAATCCGCCTCTGGTGTTAGTTTTGGAGTGGTATTTCCCAATTTTAGCCATGGAGGTAGTCTTCCTTTGGCTGCCTCAGTTTTTACTGCAGAGTTGTCAGCTATCGTTTTAGCCCTGAAGTTGGTGCTTGTCCACCATGACACTTATTTTACTATTTTTAGCGACTCTCAAGGTGCGCTTTTGGCCCTGGACTCTTTTAACTCTTCCCATCCTCTAGTTTTAGCTATTTTGGAGTGGCTGTTCCTCATTCGTCGTCGGGGGAAGAGAGTGGATTTCTACTGGGTTCCCGCACATGTTGGTGTGGTAGGCAATGAGAGGGCAGATACATCAGCTAAAGGTGCAGCTTCTCGACAGCCTCCATCCGACTACCCACTTCCTGTTTCTGATATAACATCATACTTGCGGTCCAGAATTCATACGTGCTGGCAGAGACACTGGGATGGTGTTGCTCATAATAAACTAAAGGAAATCTTTCAGAGAGTGGTTGTGCCAAGGGTTCTTCACTCCCTGCCACGGCGTTTGGAGGTGGCTCTTGTTAGGCTTCGCATTGGTCACTCTCGGTTTACACCTGGGTTCCTGATGAGTGGTGAGACTCAACCGTTCTGTGATGATTGCCTTGTTCCCCTTAATGTCCGACACTTGCTGGTCGAGTGTCCAAGTTTGGGGGACCTACGTCAGCGATTCCTCCATAGGCATAGAGAGACAGATGATGCCTACTGTCTCTCTTCGATGCTTGGTGGAGCCTCTAGCAATTTTACTGATGTTTTTAGTTTTCTTCAGAAGGCAGGCCTCCTTCCACTTTTATAAGTGATTGCTATTTTATTATCCATTCTTTTACTCTTTTTTACAGTTTATTTCACGTAACAGTTGTTAACTTTGTTTTGAGTGTTCACTTTTATTTGCTGCGTCTTTTAGCTTGTTGTCCGGCGGCATATGACCCTGGCAGTTGCTCCGCCAGATCTTTTAATACAATCAGTCAATCAAATCCCGTAAGTCCGGCATCAAAGGGATTAATGCACGACTAGATCTGTGTGTCGTAAACAATGGGGGTCATTATGAAAAGATTCTATAAGATTTCCTATGATGCTGGACTAATGGGACACCCTGCAGTGTAAAACAACCGGCCTAATAAGATATACTAATCACTCACTATACAGTCTTGTCCTCTCACGATATATATTCTTAAATCTCAT
>JAGKTI010002722.1:35050-63993 GCA_018397915.1 Birgus latro | reverse complement strand
TTCATTGCCTAAAGTTTCACGAATCTAGAATTAAGTTTCTGAGGAAACTGATGAACATGGCTTGATGGATTTAAGGGTCACTGTTTGAAAAAGGTCCGAGGATTTTTTTTTTTTTTTTTTGAAAGACGAGAGAAAACATAGGTAAAGGGAAAAGCAGAATATTTAAAGAATGTTGAAAACAGGTAGAGGAGTGGAGAGAAAAGGTAGAGTGGAGGGATTAAGTATAAGAGTGGAGAGAATAGACAGAGTGGTGGACAGAAAAAGTGGAGGAGTGGAGAGAAAAGGTGGAGAAGTTGGAATAATAATGGGGCACCCGCTGAAATTTTTGACAGATTTTAAAGTCACATTAATTTTAAAAAGGGGAATTAATACAAAAGTCAGTTTTCCGTAACCTTTATAAAGTTTATAAACAAATATAAATCATTTTCAGCAAAAAGAAATTAATTCATTCCCGCCTGTACACTTGGGCCCAATTCCAGGTGACACAAGAGGTTCGTAGTACCTCTTACTTAGCGATTTATTCTGCATGTTACACCTAAACATCCTTTTGTGTTACGTCGTCTCATTATCTACACCAAGTGTTTCAGTGACACTTAAGAGGATACTGAGGTGTGATGCTTAGAGTAAATCGCTAAGGAAGAGGTGTTAAAGCCAGCCCCCAGTGGCACTCAGAACACAAGAGTCGGCCCGGGTGGTGTGGTGATGGCGTTGATGGTGATGATGTGAATGGTGTTAATGGTGAGAGAGGAGCCAGGAGTCGCAATATTAACACTCTTGGGCTCTTATACACATTCAGCTTAAGAAAATCGTCTGGTGGGATTCTCAGAGGGATTTAAGATGGATTTCCTGTTGTATCTCGTGATTTTTTTTTCTTTCCAGGATGGTTAACGACATTAGAATTTTTCCGTCTTGCGTCATTTCGTTAAAAAAATCCTAGTTATGAATGGAAAACGATCACAGTTATTATTATTATTATTATTATTATTGGCTGGAAGGACAAAGATGGGAAAAACAGTAGAAACTTTCCATATCCCTAGTTCTTCCTGCAGACGCCGGAGACTCGATCGTATGTCTGTTCCAGTCATCCCACCCCAGGCTCCTGGGACCCACCCTCAGCTGAATAAAATCGTCTGGCATTAGCTGGAGGAGAAGACGAGAGCTACTCCGACCATGAGAGGGTTAGGGACGACTACAGCAGCATTACAGACAAAAGCTAGTTGCATCTATTGAGCCTAGAGTGTGTCAAGGGAGCTTAAAATCGCCGGGAACCATCTTAAGATCGGCGAATAATTTTCCCATCTAACCCCAGACGATTTTATTCAGCTAGGAGTGAGTCATAGGAGCCTGGGAGTGTCAATACTGTCCCCTTTTCCAACTAACGCCAGAAGATTTTACTCAGCTGGGAGAGTCATAGGTGCCTGAGAGTAAAGCCAGACTTCAAGATAAAGACGTCTCCATCAAACAATATGACGGTCAGACTTTCTTCACCTTTTCTCAGCCCCTTCAGACCGATGACCCATTTTCGTATCCCGCCTCTTGGTACTGATTTTTTTTTAAATATATATTTATTTTTAATGTTAACTTGTCGCATATTTTCGTCCTTTTGCAGTTTTATATTTTTCTTGTACGTTAGCTGTGCCCCAGATTTTCGTCCTTTTGTTACTTAGAACTCGTACCTTCGTGGTCCCCCCCAGAAGGGCAATGCTACTGCTGTACATCCCCTCCGTAGCACTTCTTCGTGACTACCGCTATATTCTTGTGTTAATCTCCTTTGTTACAGTTCAAAAATCAAGTCGGACAGGTGGGAATTTTAGGCCAGGTTAAAGTAAAAGGGGTATATCAGATGACTTATAGTTCATTTCAGAAAAGCTACTGAACTTTCTCATCTCGAAAAAAGTCTTCCCTAACTTTAATCAAATAGTATAATAATAATAATAATAATAATAATAATAATAATAATAATAATAAAGCCATTGCATTCTTCACTCGAGTTTGGCTGTGAAGCATTATGAAGCGACTGCATGAGCTAAGAAAAAAAATAAACAAACAATAATACACATTTTACCCCTTTCAACCTGGGGACGCTTATTATTATTATTATTATTATTATTATTATTATTATTATTATTATTATTACAATCTGGCTGATATAGAGACTTTTATCGTGAAAAATGTTTAGCATTTTTTATATACACCATCCCTGAAATTACTGCATCTTAACAATCACCTCTTCCACCTCAGCCATTTACTAGGTGGTCTTGCCGGCATTAGAGGCTCTTAACATCTTTTCCATAGCGATTTATTATGATTATTGTCTCCTGATGTTATTTTATTTTTTTTTTTTTTTTTTTTTTGTCGAGATGATTTGCCTCAGTAACATAAATGATGATAATGCGGTGTAATACTAGTTAAATAAATCGCTGAGGAAAAGGAGCTACGTACCCTCCTATGACATTTTCTATAGGGAGACATGGAGGCGATTTGTTCGTGGCCACCCCTTACAGGATTCTGGCATTAGACAGATAAATAAACCTCTTCCTAAGCGATTTGGTCTCTGTATTGCATCATTTTATTGCATTGTATGGTTGGTTAGTAAAGTATGTTAGTATTAATATTAGTAAAATTAGCAAAGAAGACAATATCAAGGCGAAATTTGCAAAAAAATAAATCGCTAAGAAGGAAGTGTTGAGAAGCTTCCTGTGCCACTTAGGATCGTCTTCTCGTAGGTTAAGAAGCCTCCCTGGCACTCCTTACTAGCACAATTTTAGCATATGACAATTCTTGTGTGTGTGTGTGTGTGTGTGTGTGTATTCTGACATAATGGAAATAAAGTAGTAGGAGTAGTAGTAGTAGTAGTAGCAGTGATGGTAGTAGTAGTAGTAGTGGCAGTGATGGCAGTAATAGTAGTGTGAACCCGGTGGACTGTAGGCTTAAGCTTTCCTTCCGCCATAACCGCGCAGCTCCCCCGCCCGGTCCTATCTGTGCCACCACGTGAAGGCTTCCCTTTCCGGCACCAACGCACAGAAGAATGGAAAGATGTTGCAAGCTAAAATAAATCACTAAGGAAGAGGCGTTAAGATGCTTCGTGTATATAGAAAACGATCCTAGAGTGTCTTTTGTGATCCCGTTTTCCTCCTAGCAAGGCCTTTACGCACCTAGCCCTCTCACCTAGCTCACTTACCTAGCCCTCTCACCTAGCCCACTCACCCATCTCACTCACATAGCCAGCACCTACCCCACTCACCTAGCCCATGCATCTAACCTGCTGACCTAGCACACTCGCCTAACCCACTCACCCTGTCCACTCACCTACTCACCTAACACATTCACCTAGCCCACTCACCTAGCCCACTCACTTAGCCAACTCACCTAGCCCACTCTGAGATACGCCATATATAAAACAAACATAATTAAATATACACACACCCTTTCCCTAAGTCCCTCCTGCCATGAACCTCTGACCTCATGGCTTCAAATTTATATATTTATTTTTACCTCTATTTATATATATACTGTATATACTTCTCCTTACGCCTAGCCTGTATGGATGACGCGTCGAGGTGAAATGGATGACGATTGGCCTCCGGTTCACTCAGCATCCGATCCGGTCCCGAGGCGGATCCAGAAATATGACCCTAACTCCATGAAGCTTCGTGGTTCCTATTCCCTAGCGATTTATTCTGAGTTATTACACCTTGATATTCTTCTATTACACCTGTATTACACCTTGATATTCTTGTTACACCTTAATTACACCTTCACATTCTTCTGTATGCGACCTGTATTTAATATCGAAACAATTTGCGTTAAAAAAAAATGCAATGGGATACTGAAATGTAATAAGCAGAATAAATCACTATGGAAGAGGTGTTACGGCACAGAATACGTTAATAAATCAAGGGGGTCTGTTTTTTTTCTTTTCCCATTGACGACAAAGCTTTACATTTTTAAAAAGCTATTTTCATGCAAGAAATTCCTGGAAATCATGTGTTCCTTATTCCTACTCAAGACCCCCCCCCCCCACCACCCTTTTTCTCTCTCTCTCCCCTGAACCACAAAACGGCTGCAAAAAGGGGGAATCAAACGCCCCCCCCCCCCCTTTCTGAATCTGCCTTTGCAGTGGACTGATGCTGAACACAACCGCAGCTTCAAGTTATTTTTTTTATTTTTGAAGAATACGTAGCTCTTTAACAGAAACAGACATATTTTTGAGGGCTTCGTAACAGTGAAATTGGAATCGGTCATATATCGTATTCTAAGTAACCTGAGAAGCTTCGTGACACCTCTTGCTTGCCAATTTATTTTACGTTTCATCTGACCATTCTCTGTTGCATTATTTTATCGTCATAATAATAATACTCTGCATGAATAACTTACAAGAGGGTATTAAGGTGCTTAAGATGTAATGTGGGGAATGATTCGCTATAGAAGATGTTTTAAGAAGCTTCCTATGTCACTTAGACTATGACCCTATGACCTATTCTGACCTCAGTGTGACGAAGCCCTAACAGCGGTCACGAGAGATACAGAAGAGAGAAACATCGGTAGGTGTCAGGAGCCACGATCAAGTTGGCACTGATTTTGCAAGATATGAACGTTGATTAAGCATCTTCTCGTACTTGAGTTTTTCCCATGGTACAAAGACTAACTACTTGATTATTGTTATAATTCAAGACATGATGTAAAACTACACATGTTGTTCACTGAAAGCAAGCAAAGTACAGAAATATTCAGCGCACAATGGGCCCTTACCATAGTTACACCAATAGACTAAAACACAGAAAACGAGTAAAGCACTAGACAGAAAATAAATTTCTCTTGGGTAACCTTAACAGAATATCATTTCAAATATCCTGGTTGTGCTCATACTCATGTGATTTTTAGTCTAGAGCCGCTTGCTTTTACATTTGTAAGTACAACACATTTAAGGTAATAAATACACCAAGTTAACTGCTGTCAGTTCATGAGTCCAGTGGCATGAACGGAGTGTTACTGTGAACCTTATTGTCCCACGAAAAAATTACCACAGACCCTACCTAAGGTTACTGAGCGTTAGCAGGACGTCTCCATGACAGAAGACGCTGTTGACGGTGTCTGCTGACCCTCCTGTATCTCCTCTGTGGGGAAGGGGGACGGTGGGCTGGAGTTCTGCCTGGGGAGGGTATGAAGAGTTTGATCTAAACTCGACTCTTTATTCTGGAGGGTGGAGGTTCGGCTGAAGGACGAGGTGGGGCTGGAGTCCTCACGCTGAAGGGAAGCAGATCTGGTCTGGGATGATGCACTCGAGTCTCCACGTTGGAAGTAATCCATACGGTAGTGGAAGGTGGGGCTATATAGAATCTTCTCGGTGAAGGGAAGGAGTCCTGCAGCTGGTTGAAGTGGGACTCGAGTCTTCGCGTTGAAAGCTGGCTGTTCTGTGTTGGCTGGATGAAGGAGTGGAATCTTCCCGCTGGAGGCCAGCTGCTCTGCGATGATTGGGCGAAGGGATGGAATCTTCTCGCTGGAGGCCAGCTGTTTTGCGATGGGGTGACGTTGGCGTCGGGGTGTATTCTTGCCGGAGAAGCTGTTAGCCATCAGGGTGAAGCAAAGTGGGGCTGGAGTCCCAACGGTTGAGGTGGCGGGCTGTCAGGCGAGGAGAGGGAGACCCTGAGTCCTGACGCATGTACCTGCTCTGAACGGTGAAGGAGGAGGTGCAGCAGGGAATGAATAGTCTAGTTCAGGGAAATCCTCCTCCACATTAGTCGAGAGTGATGTGTGGGTGGCCGGGACATCCAGCAATGTGGGGCTGAGTGGAGTACATTGACTATATTGCCGCCTCAGCACCCGCCGTCCATTAGCACGGCCATTACTGCGTCCATTACTTCGAGTTCCCCGTCCACGGATACCAGTGGGGAAGGCGAGGGTGAGGGGGACACAGGAGGTTCCAGCACATGCAAAGGCTGTGGTGTGAGGGAGCAGAAGACTGGGGAAGGAGAAGAATTAGGAGAGGTGGGTGGGGAGAGAGAGGGAGTTGACGCACGACTCGTATCATTACTTGGATGGAATGGCAGACTCACTGGCATTATCAGACCCGCTGGAGGACTCGACTGTTTCTGAGGGCCGCCGGCACTGTCTTACCGGTGCACTACTGGGGTTTGTGCACTGTCTGCCCGTTTCCACCCGGAGGTCTCCTCATTTTGATCTAGGGCTGTGGCCGAGTTAGAGTACATAGGCGGAGTGACGGTACTGTGAACACCGCACACTGGGGCTCCTCCTCCGTGTTACCATTAGGTGCAAGAAGGCTAGAACCACGACTGTTGCTGTAATTAGTGCCATCCATGAGACTGGAATGCGCAGCCAGATGTTCACACGAGGACCGTAGGTGACCTCCCAGGGTTGGAACAGCCAGGAAGGACATGGCTGTGGCATGGGGAGCCAGGTTAGATAGAGACAATTCCTGCCCCAGCTGACGATTTAGCTGTTTTTGGCACTTCGCTTGTCAGTGGGGCGTGGTGATGGCTCCTCTGACCGCAGGGCACGGGTGGGCACTGGTGAGGAAGGAGAGGCAGGCATTACGGTTGGGTTGATGGCAAGACGGAAGGACTGTATCTTGTGACGTCCACTGCCAGGTGATGAAGTGAGCGAGGGTCGTGGTGAGGCCGGAAGTAAAGGACGTGGACTGTCCATACTTTCTGACCTGCTGCTGAACGTTTGACCCACCGAATCTTCCGTGAACACTGAATCTGATCCGATGGAGCGGTTATCAAATTCAAGAGAATCTAGGGATACAACAGAGGCAATTCGACCACGACCAGGAAGAGAAAGCCGCGCGAGATCTAACAGGTCTGAAGCAATAAAAAAAAAAAAAAAAAAAGGCGTCGCCTTAAAAAGTTCATGGTTCATCAGCGTGTGTGTGTGTGCTGTGTAAATTACACCTCTTTATCCTCTTATGTATTACTGATGCAAACTCTAGCTTTTAAAACGATATATATAATGAACATGCTAGTGTATTGCAGAAAATACAATATGTATTGAGAAAATAACAATGTTGATTCAATCTTGAATCCTCTACAACTGTCTGCCATCAATATATGATGAGAAACAAATATAATTCCAAAACAGAACAAGCCACCAGCCTTGTGATGGGCAAACTGGACTAAGAAGACTTAGAACCAACATTACATTTTCCTGGGATCAGCCCACGGGCCATGCTCGGGACAATAGGGGCAGAACAAGGGCAGCGAGTGGCCCGAGCAGCCGCAGGCCTGCAACAGGTTTGGGACAAACATGGACCTTGATACCCACTGCACAATTCATGAGAAACTCGGTCCACTGGATTTCGACGGACCACGAGTAGTCTCCTCCTCACCAGCTCTCTCCTCTGTGTGAACCACCTCAGCACACTCTCAACAAAAACATTGTACCACTACCACCAAAAAGTCATGTACAGTCTTCATGAGCAGGAGAAGGAAGAAGACCAGTACGAATTAGGGACTACAAGGATTCCATTACATGCTCCAAAAAACTCACACAAAATGCAAGAATGGAAAAGAATTTCAACAGTGACTGGTTCACACCTGGCTGGACAAAATATTATATGACACCACCTCGCTAGGGACGAGTCAGATCAGGTATTAACATTCCAAACACACCAGAAAATCACCTCAACCACAATCAACACACCACCCTCCGGGCACACCCCCGACAAACCATGTTATAAACCTCTAATACCATCCTTCATTGACACAAAGGCTCCCTTCCAAGACACAACGGAGCATGGACATGACCATGGGGGCAACAAACAAACAAACACTATTTTAAATTTCGGCCCCCTGCTTACACAGATGATATCTAAGACTAGTCATTCTATTGAAAAAGTCTTATATGAAAGTTGACCATAGGCGGATGCCAGTGAAAAGGTCACTCAAATCACAGTCAACACTCCAAAATAGAGATCAAGCATTTCACAATCCTCAACAAAAGCAAAACATACTTCCAGTAATCTGTTATTCACTTCACAGATTTACCTTATATGATTGAGAGATACCTTATACAGTATATATATAATTGAGAGAAATATACCTTATATATATTTAACTGAGAGAAATATACCTTAAATATAACTGAGAGATATACACCTTCCCTTCTCCTCACACTTCAAAACAATGACGAAACTGAAAGAATAGCAGTGCCACAATCTTTACCAGAACATTCTCCAAACTTGAAAGTTTCTCACTCAACGGTCCGAACGGCTTCTCAACAGCTGTGCGCACTCTCGCTTAGTTACTTCTGCCCCATGCAGGTTAGGACCCAAAACAATTCACAAAGTTGGCCTGACAACCAAGGCTTCACTTAAACTTCTCAAAACTGAGTATGAGTAGGCGTCTGGGAGCCATACGGAGAGCACATGTTACCCACCAATTGATGATGCAAGTCCCAGCGCCTCGCCATGGCCAACCTCCAACACAGATATCCTGCTGTCCCTCGACCCAGCACCAATTGGCGACACGGCCACATTCCCAGGACATTCTCCATCTCCAAACCCTTCAGCAAACTCGCAGCACACTCCCCATCTCCAAACTCCTCAGCGCGAAGGGGAAGAAACATGGACATCTCTCGAAAACACGCCTACCTGGCACCACGGCTCAGTTCTGACTCTCGGTCCCCGGTGCTTGCTAAGTTGCTAACTCTCTTTCAAACACAGCAGCGCTCGGCGCGGCTTTCAAATTATTTTCCTAACCTTATTAACAATACGATACTTTCCAACTAAATACATCATTTCTAAACTAACTCTGTTCGCTAGTATCACAGTTGACGTAAAAATCTATGTTACACTATTTTAAATGTACGATACTATATACACAGGTGACTACTTAATGCGGATGAACATGGCGTAATGCGGCCTCTTTGTCTCTCAGAAAGCTGTTACTTTCAATAAAAATAATTATTTGAATAAGGGAACATTACAATAATTTTCCTTCATTACACTAGAGAATGGCAATGTGTAATATCCAAACTATATTGCAAAAGAAGACGAATTACGAAACCTCCTACTTCACTCAAAATACGGTCATCAGGCTCATCAAATTTCAAGCAAGCATACAGTAACATAGTGGCCTAGTTCCGACAGGCGAAAACAAATGACTTTAGTACAATAATACATGCGTTGTAGGAACCTGTAATACCAATATCCATTTTAATCTTGTTACGTACTATTTATCTGATTATTGAGAGCCACAGTACTAGAGTATATGGTGCATAGAGGAAAGGCATGGGAGAATACAGTAGCTGATGCAGGAGACATTAGATGTAGTTTGGGCTTAATGTACGATTTCCTCGAGTGAAATTTGGCTACCATTTTCTATCATATGAAAAATATAGGAGGAATAGGAACAAATCTATTTATAAGTCCTCTCACGATTCTACCCGTATACCTGGCCTTCAGCCGCCCTACTCGTTCCTCATAGTGTTATGAGGAATCCTAATCAGCTACACATATATACGTTGACCGTGAAGGTGGCAGTCAGGATCTCGAGGAAATTGAATTTTGATATACCCTGCTCGTAGAAAGAGTTCAGTCGCTGAATTATTTTGATGGGCCCCTTTGGAAAAAGCTTCAGTACTTAACTGATGCCGCATTTCGCAAAACTGTATTTACTGTTGTAAAAAAAAAATCTTAGGCATTACCGTCAAGAATATATGATATACCCACAGATGAGTAGACCAACGAATTATTTCCCTCCTGTATAGAGAGTGGCTTTGCATGTTATGAATTTGTTATTTTGTTGTCCTTACAGACGCCACAGGGCGAAACTACAAGGCACTGTGGCAGTACACAAACGTTTATATGACCTTAATTAATATTCCACTTTCACCATGCCATATCAGTGTTTTACAGTTGGCTGCACTAGAGAAGGATAATGTGTCATTGTGTCTACCTCCTGTTGGCCAAATAAAGCTTGAGAAGTTGACAGCAACTGCAAAGATGGATGGCTGAAGAGCCATACCATCTGTTAGAGTGAGAAGACATTTATCCTCGGGACTACAGCAAATGTCAGATATATCAGTTACTTCAAAATCACCTATGACATACACTCATACAAACAGGGTATCGGTATTTACGCTAGATTTACTTATAATGAGGTGAGCACTGCAGAATGGAGAATACATAGTCGAATCAGTCGACATATTTCAGATCAGAATATTTTCGGACTGGATGTGTTAGATGTTGCTTTAATTAAAATAAAACCATCTGGTAGCAACAAGAATAAATAAAAAATAACGTACCCGGACTGAAGTGGTTAACAGTATCCACCCCAGAAAAGATAATTACAGACGACTACTGTATTTATTCGTGGCGATGAATGATGATGATCCCTGCCCCGCAACAGGACCAATGACCTATGTAGATGTAGTGCGCCTGCTACGCACGCGTCAATGCGGCAGTGAAGCCACCGCACAGGATGAAAACCGCCATTGTACTCCCATCGAATCCATACTCGTGCGTGTATACACGTGAAATGAACACTGAAGAACCGAGAAGTCGTTTTTCCGTTTTCTCTGAAAATTGACACATCGATAGCACCCCTTTAGAAGACATGGCACACGAAGTGAAATCCTTGGTTGATGCTTTTATGGGGGGTTATAAGGGGGCAAATGTATCAAAGGGTTAATATGATCACTTTAGAATAGTTGAAAATCGAGTGCAGTTTTTATACCATTTATCGCAGAACAGCCATTGTAACGTCATTCGATTGCCCTCCAGTTCTCACAGGTCATCACATTAAGCAAGGTAGATACTCTTTATTATGCCTACTCACCGATGAAAAGTTCTCACACAGTCCTTGAACTGTCTGTTTGTGCTGTTGATTGCTGCACACGATGGCATAATGCTGAATTATCTGATCCCCAAAACTCGTAAAACTGTTTCATGCACACTGCACCACTATTCGTGCTAAATGTTCCCAACTCTCCAACTCGAATTCTTCTCGCTCCTTCTGGCACCTTGCCAAAAACCTTTCTAACAACTTTACCTCATCATCCTTCCCTCCTCTTTTCTACTCTGATGGCTCTGTAGCTATTTCTTCTACTGATAAAGCAGATCTCTTCTCTCAGACTTCCTCCTCCAATTCCACCTTAGACGATTCCGGTGCTATTCCTCCATCACTTCCCCCCTCTGACTTCCTCTTGTCTGACATTAAAATTTCTTCAGCTGATGTGTTTTCTGCCATCACTGGCCTCAATACTAAAAAGGCATATGGTCCTGATGGAGTCCCTCCTGTTGTCCTCAAAAACTGTGTTTCTGTGCTTACACCTTGCCTAGATAAATAAACTCTTTCGCCTTTGTCTATCAACTTGTACCTTTCCTTCTTGCTGGAAGTTTGCTCTCATTCAGCCAGTCCCAAAGAAGGGTGACCATTCCCAACCCTCTAACTATCGTCCAATTGCTTTAACATCCTGTGTCTCAAAAGTTTTCGAGTCAATTCTTAACAGAAAAATTTTAAAGCATCTTTCCTGTCACAACCTTCTTTCTGATCGTCAGTATGGGTTCCGTCAGGGACGCTCCACTGGTGATCTTCTCACCTACCTTTCAGACTCTTCAGGTGTCGCCCATAAGTCACGCGAGGCCAGAGGCAGAGCAGGCCATTAGCCGCACGGACGCTGTCCTCCCCTGTGCAACCCAAGCGTCGGCCATAAATCACGCCAGGCCAGAGGTAGAGCAGGCCATTAGCCGCACTGAAGCTGTACTCTTGGTCATCCTCCTTTCGGAACTTTGGCGAAAGCTTTGTCATTGCACTTGACATCTCAAAGGCTTTCGATCGAGTCTGGCCTAAATCTTTAATTTCCAAACTGCCCTCCTACGGTTTCTATCCTTCTATCTGTGCCTTCATCTCTAGCTTCCTTTCTGGTCGTTCTATAGCCACTGTTGTAGACGTCCATCGTTCCTCTCCTAGACCTATCAACAGTGGTGTTCCTCAGGGCTCTGTCCTATCACCTACTCTCTTCCTTTTATTCATCAATGACCTTCTAAGCTGTACATCTAACCCTATCCACTCATATGCTGATGATTCCACCCTTCACCTTTCCATTCGGTTCCTGCAACGTCCATCTCAGCAGTTACTTCAACAAAAAAGGGATGAGGCTATGGCACACCTAATGTCTGACTTGGCTCGTATCTCTGATTGGGGTAAAAATAATCTTGTTATTTTTAATGCATCAAAAACTCTGTTCTTACACTTATCAACCCGACAAAATCTTCCTCAGGATTACCCACTAATGTTTAGCAATGAACAGTTATGTCCTGCATCATCCTTGAACATACTTGGGGTTTCATTCTCTCGGGATTTGTCTTGGAAAGAACATATTATATCTCTTGTGAAATCTGCTTCCAAGAAATTAGGTGTGCTAAGCCGATTCCGAACTTTCTTTACCCCTGCACAGTTGTTGACCTTGTACACGGGTTTTATTCGCCCGTGTATGGAGTACAACTCTCATGTGTGGGGAGGCTCCCCACATGCAGCTCTTCTCAATAGGGTGGAGTCAATGGTCACTGTTCCTCTGAACTGTCTGCTTGCATCCCTCCACCTCTACGACGGGCACGTAGTACCCGTCTAGCAACAAACTCTCATCCCTTTTCTGTCCAACTCTCTAATGCAAGAGTTAACCGTTACTCCCAGTCCTTCATTTATGCAACTGGTCAACTCTGGAACTGTCTTCCTCTGTCTGTATTTCCTACTTCCTATGATCTCCAGTCTTTCAAACGCAGTGTGTCCAGGCATCTCGAATTGAACGGATCTTGAATTTGGCTCTCTTTTGTATTGTTTTTGTTTTTTCTTGGAAGGAACATGCAGGCCTGTGGCCTTTGGTTCCTTGTTCCTTGCATAAAAAAAAAAAAAAAATTCTACTGCGATTACGAAGATGGCGGCCGCTTGCATCAACTGTTGCCTTATCTATGTTTATATACGTACAGATGAACAGGACCTACTTCTCTAAGGTCACTTAGCCTTTGTTGAGTTATCTCTACATAAAATCAGTAGGTGATCAAACCACACTGTAGTATCCTCAATCTATTCCTTGTGATAACGCATTTTTTGTATTTCTTTCTTGCTGTTTCCTGAGATTATATTAGATTTTGAAAGCGTCTGTGTACAGAAGCGATTAGAAAGTCTTCATTAACCCTTTCACAGCCACGTCTCTCTCTCCAAACCGCAGATGATAGATAGTTTGTGTACAGAAAAGAAAATCGGCAAATTCAAGAGGTTAACACAACAATATCATATGTTGCTCTAAAGTCATCCGAACATTCTTATGGTAGGGATAGTTCTAGTACCGTACTCCATATTAGCCAATGCAAGATTATTTAATTCTCCTGAGAGTGAGTCACAGGAGATAGAGTTATAATATTGTCGCTTTTCAAAGAAATTCAAGTGCTTATACTGTCACCAGTGTCCCTCTCCTGCTTGGAACAATTTTAGTGCTCTACTAAGCTGACGCCAGACGACTGTATTCAATTAAGTCACAAGACCCTAACCTTACATCATTGACCTCCGCGTTTGAATGGTTCTGAAACAGTACAGAATCGCAGCTGAGTCATGATAATTACATTTCCGACCAATTTAAGCCGGTGACGTGTCCTGTAATATCCTTGTAATCTCCTGACGATTTTATTCAGCTTTGGAGAGACCTCTTGCAGTCAAGGGGTAAATAAAGGCTGTATCTAACCTATCCGGTTAAATAGTCTCTCAAAAGATAAATGAATTCATCTGTAGATAGTAAAAACAAAATGAACAAAATGTCCCCGTGCTGAAAGGATTATGATAAAAGTACCCTCATCAGTATCACCCGGCCCATCATTTTTTTTTTTTTTTTTTTGCCAGGGATCAGGATTCTGGGGAGGAAAGATTAGCCCCTTGCCCTGACGCGAGAAGAGAGGAATATATTATCTATATTTTTTATGTTTTGCTGTGTACACGTGTAGACCCAACATTCTCAAGGTCCTGAAAACAATTACAAAATGACGCTAATATCACAAGTGTGGACACAGGCGAGTCAAATGAGGGGAAGGCCTATCGTCGTAAAAGATATTATGTAGTGTTTCAGTAAACTAAAAGCACCAACTTATACATTACTCGTTCTTGCAATGTTAGAAAGTTTGAGGCTGCACCTCCTACTTCAAAGGAGAAATGATCATTTATATACACCTGCTTGAAGCAATAATTCTAGATTACCATGTTAATAATTTTTTTGTTTCCTACATGCTCTCTCCTCCCCCTCAACAAATTCTTGAGAATAGTCTGTATACTGAATTAATTTGAATAATTTTTCCTCTACCCTGCTCAAACGTTCACAGGATCAAATACCTTAGCCTTTCACTGGCATATCCAAGACATTGCATTCACGAGATAATGCCCTTCAGTTTAATTCCCAGCTCAAGCTGTCACACATTGTTTTATAGACTGTGTAAATGTTGTTTTCCTCTGATCACAGGCCCAGTATACACACACAATAGAGATGACAACAATAAAACTCATCAGTTTTCTTTCATGTATATTTATCTCAAAAAATAGGAAAGTGGGAACATCAGATGAGACAGACGGTAAATTGGATCTCTACCCCCTTGAAGAACCTCTCTATTTGTATATATATATAATATATTTATATATATTTATATATTTTTGTGGGACGTCCCTGCTGGCTAGGTGTGTTTATGTGGATGAAGGGGAATAGGGAAAGGGTCATAATATCTCTCTTCTGTACTGAGAAGGGGCGGGGATGGTAGGAGAAAGACTGGGGGGAAATGGGATTCGGAGAGTGGGGGTCAGTTCCCAGAACCCTCTTGTATATATGTAAGGTGATTTGTAATGAGGCGGAGGGGGGTTGGTGTCAGTGAACGACCTCCCCTTGGAATGGAAAGCAACTGTATTTACCAGGGATCAGGATTCTGGGGAGGAAAGATTAGCCCCTTGCCCTGACGCGAGAAGAGAGGAGTATATTATCTATATTTTTTATGTTTTGCTGTGTACACGACCCAACATTCTCAAGGTCCTGAAAACAATTACAAAATGACGCTGATATCACAAGTGTGGACACAGGCGAATGAATATGTGAATGAGGAAGGAAGGAACGAACGAACGAAGGGTGCTATGGGAAGGATAAGGGTAAAGGGCAAAAGCACAGAAGTCAATACGACGATTGATTTTGATCTCTGGGATTAAATTTCAATTGGAAGCGGAATTTGCTGGTGGCAAAAAATTTCAAATGTGGTTAAAAACGTGACGGAGAATGGAAGGGAGAGAGGAGGGAAGAGGGGAGTTGAGGAATGAGCTGGAGGGAGGTGGGGGGAGGGGGGACAACTTTGTATACAGTCGATGGAGGAATAATTAACCTTTTCAAATTATCTAGCCTGGTGACGTCATTCTAATCTAGCAGGTCCAGTGGTTGTGAGATCAGTGACATTTTTTGCTACACGTATCTTTTTCTATAGTTCATTTTTATCTATCCAAATCCATGGAAAAATAAGTTACATTCTGTTTTGTAATGTATAATACACTACGCAGGTTAGGCAATCATACTTTTAAATATCTCTAGACGTGTATTAAAAAGTGTCAAACAACTTTTTTTAGAAACGTTTTCTTAGTATGTATATATTTTAAAAGATGAAAAACATAACGCTCTGTTAGAACAACAAGCACATTTTTATTCAACACTTAAGCATTAACAATGATAAGAACACTTAAACACTCACTTTAATGGGTGGTTGGAGGGGGGGGGGGAATTAGGGAGGGAGGGAGGGAGAAGTGGAAAGAAGGACTGGCATTGGAGGGGAGGGAGAGGTTCGTATAGCTACACATGTAATCACAAAATCAACTGCCCATATTTTTATGTACTTCTTTCCCTTCCAATAAAAAAGTTGATATGACATTATAAGACACTTGAACCGCTCAGATAGACTAAAGACTGTTACAGAGAAGGGAGACAGAATGAAATGAGTAGTGGGAGGTGTGGTGGATATGTCGAGGTGGTGAGGAAAGAGAAATACAGGAAAGTGCTCATAGTGTGCAGTCAGTAACATCATCATCATCGTCTTCAGTTTCATCATAAACGTAGTCATCCCTTCAACCTTATCTTTAAAAATTCATTAGCCTTAGCGAGGGAGAGAAATGTAGTGTGTAAAAAAAAAAAAAGTATACAAAAACTATCTTGGGAACTAACTACCTTCGTCACACCCAACTTGAAAAAAAAATTATATACATGTACAGTGGAGACAGACAGACAGATAGCAGACAGACGAGCGCTGTCACGAACAGCGCAGGAGAGGAGGAACAGAACTTGGATATTTGTTTTATTATTATTATTATTCTGTCAATTCACAGTTTTTCCTTTTCTTTCCAAAGCCACATTGGTCTGTTAAAAAAAAAAATATCTGGAACCACTTCCGCGTATCACTCGGGTTTCTATAGTCAAGTGTGGACAGAAAAATAAATTATTCTTAACACATCAGAGGACATCTACAAAGAACTTCATGATCATCATTATCTTCATCACTGCGACAATACCGGGGTAGTAGTAGCAATAGTAGTAGTAGTAGTTGTAGTAACAGTAACAGCAGTAGTAGTGGTGGTAGTAGCAGTAGTAGTAGTAGTAGTAGTAGTAGTGGTAAAATCGATCGAAGCATCTCCAACTAGCATTTATCCCTATATATATTAGACTATTTATTTATCTCTTAAAAAATGACATGGTAACCCACGTGGAAGGCTAGAATAGGTTGTGCTTGACTGGTAACTTAAGTCGGCACAGAAAGCACCCGAGACACACAGCCATTGACACACACTCGCCCTCGTTTAATTGGCGTCATAAACTGCACACTGTTTCCTATATATATATATATTTTTTAGTCTAATGCTTGAAATATTACTTTTTTACCCTCCATAGCAAAATAAGGGCTTGGCATATCATCTGAAATGTCATGAACTGCCAGGATTGATTGAAGATGCTGTGAATCTTAGCGAGTGAACGAATCAACGGCTTGGTGTGGCTAAGATGCTCCTTGTCCTCGTCACTGCAATGATCGGTGCTTCATGTAATATTTATTTATATAGATATATTTATGTATATATACTAAATAATATTTCATATATTTATATAGAATAAAAAGATATCTCTCTATATAAGCGGACGTCACAATAGAGGGAGTAGGAGGAGGCGGCGGCGGCAGGAGACAATGTTGGATACCAGGCACGAGATCCTTGCAGTAACATGGTTCGACTATTAGAGGTGAGGGAGCGTCGCAGAAAGAACCTACTTTGAGGTCACCCAGGTCAGGGGCGTGAGCGTAGTCACTTTTGAGATATTTTATATGTATGCTCTCTTCCACATCTGATTATCTCCACTTACAGGTGACGTGGGTAGTGAGAAGCGAGGGATGGTTGCGACTGACCTGGGATTGCTCAAAAGGGCTCGGCTGAGACTGGCTCTCCTGGTTATTGCTACGTAGAAGCTCAAGACGGAGATAAAAAAAATATAAAGATCACTATATATATATTACTAGACACAGAGTATCAGATGACCTATTTTGAACGTAGCACCTTTTCCTTACTACACTAATGTTTTTTTTTCTTTTTTTGAGTGTCATGGATTGTTCATGTGTATATATTTTCCCATGTGTTCATGTCTGGATGGTCGCGCGACGCTGCCGGGACAATGTAAGCAGTAATTCCTGTGCCAGACGTGCGATATGACCACAGAAGAGTATCGTACTTCGCCTCAGGTCATCTGTACCTGCGTTATTTGTTTGCTTTACGTGTGCTTGGTGGTGTTTTACGTGTGAGTTACAGCTTGCAATGGAAAACGAGATAACGTCTACCACAAAACGGACGCAAACGTACAAACTGAGCCATAAATTTATCAACAGGACAACTTCACGACAACAACAATGACGTGAACGCAAACACACTGCCCGAGGAAGAAGCCACAGGATCTTGCAAGCCTTTCCCATGCGGTGTGTATTCACGTCTACGATTCTGGGATTGTCATTTAAACAACAAGATATCACTATTAGACATCGAATATCGTTTTTGAATTCCATTCCTACTCACGACATATATGGAGAAGGAGGGATTCTTCACAACGTTTCTGTGGATAATCTTAGCATTTTTTTTTTCACTAGTGTAAAATTGTATTGCTGGGCTAAACAAGTCACTGGTTATCGTGAATGACAAGTCACTTTTAGGAGCCAGGGTTCGAATTCCGGCGTGAGTTAAATTGTGCTTTACTAATATGGCTCATTTCGCATCGCTGGTCTAGTGTTGGGGAGGGGGTACTTGGTGGTAGTTCGGGGTGTGATTGACAAACTGATAACAGCGTGCTGGGGGTCGGACTGAGGGAGGGAGGGAGGGAGGAGGGCGAGAAGGAGTACTTCGACCCCACAAAATAGGAGGCTCCTCTATCTACCATCCTCTCAGGCAGTGACAATGTACTGTACAATCCCCGCCTCTCTACGTCAGCGAAAAAAAGAAACTCTGACACCATTCAACAGGGTCTTGCCAAAAAATTCCCCTCAAGACACAAGCCTCGGCCCTCTCTCCTTTCCTCATTCAAAAAGGAGGTGGGAGGAATCCCGTGCACGCTCTCGCTGAAAGATACAGCAATACACTCAACATTATGACACGAAATGACATATAATACTGACTAAAACATAAAAGATGAAGGGCAAAAAACAGTGACCAGACGACGTTTATAACTTCGTGGAGGTTATAAATGGGACGAGGGGAAACACGTACATAATTCGGGATGGTTCTTGTGGTGGTGGTGGTGGTGGGGAGGACGCATAAGGGAAAACAGGGGAAACGAGAACACAAAAGTCACTTATTAATTAAATTCAAATTCATGTGTAGCGGGGGGTTACAAACGGGCGCCACAAACAGGCTACAGGTACTCAAAAAAAATTACACTTAAAAAAGGGAGGGAAGGGGCGAAGAAAATAATATAATCTCTTAGCAGCAGAAATCTAAGAATGGCGTAAAGATTCGGGGGAGGGGACAGTCGTAGTACGTAGCCCAATATGTAATTCCCAGCTAGATCAATTAAAAGGACACAGACAAGCGTTAGTTCAGGTCGGTTTATCTCCAAGAGTATTAATAATGTTTAGCGCCGAACGAGACGGCTAATTATGACAACTATGACAACTTTTCATCGGCACTTCTAGAGAAAAATATTCAAGCGGGATCCGGCAGCACTACCGAACGAGGTTTTTATTTGTTTTCCTCAATTTAGCCTTGACCGTTGGAAGTATCAGGTGAAAAGAGCGTCCTCTGCCCCTTCCGGCAGTTCCAGCATAAAGAAGATACCGACTACAGCTCTTTGAATCTCGCACAGCACCATAGCGGGTTACTATAAGCTTATATTTGTAGGCGTGACTTTCAAATATAAAAAAATACACTTCATGACACTCTAATCCTACTCGTTACCTTTCTCACACACCTGTACAAGAGACCGATTGACTTAGTAGCTTCACGGAGGCAAGAAGAGAGAAGAAGAGTGAGGACCTGGCGCGGGGGCCACGGGAGCTGGAGTGGTGGGGCGAGGCGGGGCCTCCACGCCCCTGCCACGCCCGCCGCGCCAACACCACTAATTACCTACAGGGTTTTGTACAGTTACCTATGTCAAAGGTAAGGCCGACATTATTATAGTTCACATTATCCTATGTTTGACTTAATAGTAATTACAAAAATACGTCATCAAGCTTTGCTGAGCTCCAAGTATAAACAATATTTCTATTACTCATCCTTCTTAATCTCCTTTTTCTTTTTCATTTAAATCACAGAATGACTAGTTTGTCAAGGCGTCTCGCCCGCGTGACAAGTCTGACACGACGGTGCGGCGTCGCTGTCGTAGCCACGACACCGTCACCACCGCTGCTACCAATTGTCCGGAAGTGACAGTTCTTCATGCTTGTGGGTCAACTGTATTGACAACCTAATTATGCACACCTCCTGCTGCGCTCATGGAGGGCAGGGAGGGACACAAGGCTGTAAGGGAGGGTGGGTTGTGGGGGGGGGGGTGTTCCTGACCGAGCCTTGATACTGACGGGCAAGGGGTGGAATACGGGTTAGGTTGGGGATCTGCTGCCCTGGGCTTTGCAGGTGCACTAGCGAGGTCGCAGGGACACAGCCCACACTCCTCGATGGCCAGTCAGGGAGACGGGGCAATTGTTGGGGGATGGAGGGTGTATGGGAGGGAAGATGACCCGCGCCCCTTGGCAGTAGTTAAACGAAGACTTGATGATTGCCTGCTTGAGGGGCGAAGGAGCTCAGAATGGGAGGCTGGAGACAAACATATTTTCTATAAGTTGGGGAGCGGGAACCAGGTCCTCGAGCTTCAGGTAGAAGATACGCTGTAGCCCCTGCACTGACAGTGATCTCAGCTCCGGCAGTTTTCCAAGAATTCGTGAGAAATAGTGAGGCTTCTTTTGTGCCTCTGCGTTGTAAGTCACATGGTCTTTGAGTGAGCTGATTATCTTCATCTGCAGCTGCTCTACTTTTTTGGTGTCCTTCAGTCCATGGCGCTCTGGAAATATAAAAAAGGAGACGGGAAATGGGATTAGTAGGGAAACAGAATTAAGCACCGTACTAAGTGTGCCGATCAGACCAAAGGATATAATCAACAGATAATCCATCGTCAATAAACCCCAGAAGGGAGAGAGAGAGAGAGACTAACCCCTTCAGTTTAACGACCTCTTTTTCATTTTATTCTTAGGAGACATCTTTAAATGTGGAGATTGTTTCTAGCCTCATCTTTCACTGTACGTTTGGCTTCACTCGTACAACTACCATACACTTGACAGTCAGATCAGAATGGAAAAAATCCGAAAAACAAAACTATCTCTGATAACAGTTAACTGTTACAGACACTTGTTTATCCTGTAAACTGCTTAATGTCTCCATATAAATTTACCCAGTTAAGGGTGCACAATTCATAGTCAAAGGGCAAACGAACGCTACATCCTATCTTTGTAGACTGAAAAATCTATCTTAAGCTGAATATTATCGGCAGGATACAGCAAGAATAACATATGAAATGAAATTCTAGAGCTGATGGGGTTAAGTTTCTTCATATATACTTCCAGTCTATACTCCAGGCTGTTTGCACGAAAGCTGAAATGAGGACCTGGTTTGTAAGCAGACGGTTGCGTGCCACAGTCTGGAGGAAAGTAATTTGGGTGCTTTCCTCGTCAGCTGAGCTTACCTGTGATGATGGTGAGCGCTGAGAGGCAGGCGAAAGCGGAGATGTCGAGGTCCATGGCTTTGAGAGAGGCAGAGAAGTCGAGGATTCCTTGCAGCCACTCTCCAAAGGACCGGTCACACTGAGAACGATGTAGGACCCGACCGTTGTCAAACACGAATTTTGTCTCGTCAGGATTCGTCCTAATGGGAGGAAAGAAAGATCTTAGTTTTGTTTCATGAAAGTGGGTATAGGTTTTTGCTGTGTGAGTAGGGAAGTCATTAATAAAGGCATGAGTGAAAAGGAGAAGTGTTAGGATATGAAATCTGAGGTTACATTATTTTTTCCGCTCACGGGATGGAGAAACGATGAAGAACTATAAACTTTGATGTATCGACTGCATAACCTGAGGATATACAATAAAATGAACAAATGAAATAAAATACTGTCAAAGCTTGCCTGATGCTTTTTGTTAACTATCTATCGATCTATCTGTCAATATAGACTGACAAACAGACAGATAGACAGATATAGCGAGATAGATAGACAAATGGAGTGGCAACAGATGAAATATTTCTATACCCCATAAAACCAAAATCTTATTAAGTTATAAAGGTATAGTTTATATGTCAGAGGTTATCATAAAACTACTAAAGAAAACGAGTAACAGACTGGTATGCCAAAGATGAGTTAATGAGTAAGTCTGAGCCTAAGTGAGTACAGCAGCCAATTTAAGAAAAAAAAAGTACATTTACTCTCCCTATGATCTGCATTCGGAAAGCAGGATAGTGAAAGGAATAGTGCTGCATTTCCTGTTTCATTAATCTAAAATTATTATTTCTAAAATAATTTTTCGTGACCTAAAATTGTTAGACATAACGAAACCTGCGGCCAAGCTTTTGCTCATGTTCATCATCGAACTTATGAGTAACGATACATCTTTCACTTGGCCGTACCTAGGGTGCAGGAGTACTTACACGAGTCTGTATGCTGTTCTAAGGACGAAGAGCTCTAGTGAGGCTGTCTGGAAGAGCAGATCCTGATCTTCACGTGCCAGATCGTGATAGCCAGGGATTTTCTCAGCAAAATGGCGTATAACCTCGATGCTGGATGTGAGAAGTGAGTAGAACTGCTGGATGCGCTCAGCCTCAGTGCTAGGGGAGTCAGCACCGCTCTCTGGCGGTCGGTAGTGGGAGTAGTCCAGGTTGGATAGGTCTGGAGTGGTGTCCACATGGGCCCGGACCAGTGCTGTGATCATTGACACTGGGGGCGATGGCGGAGATTCTTGTGGGCTCTTCGGCTTGCTGGGCAGACGACCACGGCGGCCCTTAAGGCTATCAGTGCGGACCACCTCCTTTACCATACCCACGGCCAGACACTTCTGGAAGCGGCAGAACTGACACCGATTCCGGCGTCTCTTGTCCACCGGGCAGTTCTTATCAGCCAAACACACGTATTTTGCATTTTTCTGGACGGTTCGCTTGAAGAAACCTTTGCATCCCTCGCAAGTTCTGACGCCGTAGTGCTGACAGGCAGCTGTGTCACCACACACTGCACACAACTGTGCTGGGGACTGTGGTTTCTGCTCGGCAGCTGGGCGAGCAGCAGATATGGGTGGAGCATGGAGCCGCATCAGAGCAGGGTCGAGATGCTCAGTGGGTGCTTTACGAGCCAGGAAGGACACAGAGGGTGTAGTGGAGGTGGAGGCAGCCGTCATTTCAGTGTAGTGGTGGGAGGTGGAGGGGCGGAGGTACTGCTCATGATGTAGGGGCTGAAGGGGGTCATACGAGGGTGCTGTGGGGTAGAACTCTCCACCAAAGGCCTTACTTGGGCCACTGTATGCATGGGTGACTGGTGCAGAGGGGCTGGTGTATGGAGTTGGTCGTGCATACACTTGGGAAGTGTGTGAATATGCTTCAAAGGCTGCTGTCGATTGCTGCTGTTGGGGGAGCTGTGCCTGTTGCTGAAGTTGCTGAGGCTGATGCTGTGGTGAGGCCTGGGCAAATGCCTGGTGTGCAGGGGGTGGCTGTGGGTACTCAATAGGGCGGCCCTCATCAGTCTTAAATGTGAACACCTCCGAGGAACCCAGCGGTCGGTAGCGTGGTGAGTATGTCTCCTGGAAGCTGGGTAATGCTGAAGCTGCTGCTGCTGCTGCTGATACTGGCGTGGAGGCAGACTGGCCAGGTGAACCAGGGGGTGGTGTGCCTGACGGAGGGTGAGTTATGACAGGCTTGAGGTCCTCCAGGGGTGGTGAGGCCAGCAGGTAATCAGGATGAAAGACCTCACTGAATGGGGTGTCACCACTGCCCTCGCTGTAACTGGGCGCAGCTGCAGGTGTGAAGGCAGATCCCAGCTTGAATTCATCGCTGGTGGTGCCGCTGAGAGACTCTTCCCCGAAGGATGATGAGAGGCCATAGGACGCAGTGAGAGCCTCAGCCACGCTGGGATGCAGCAGCGACTGCTGTGGAATAAATATTAGTTAGTGCAAGGGTTATACAAGCACTAGTACACACACCCCCACACACACACCAACAAACACATACACCAACCCACACACCAACCCACCCATCCACCCACACACACCCACACACACACACAAACACATACACACACACCAACACACACGTACACTGCCTACACGGATCATGCGTCATCATGCATTGACATCAAGACAGAGAAAGAGAAAAGTTAAGAAAGAAGGTGCGAGAAAGAGAAGACACGAGCAATACTGAATGCGGCAGCAGCAGTAGCAGCAGCAGCGGCAGCAGTAGCAGCAGCTGTCATGCATGGTGTGATGTGGCACGATGGCCGCAGCGGCGCGGCGCGACACGCGGCTGCGGCTGTGCCCGGCTACACTGTGCCGCAGGAGGTGCAGCGGTGCGTACCGGCTCAGGCGAGGGCGCCGCGCTGCCGCCTCCCTCGCGGGGTTCCTCTTGAGATGGCCCCGCCACAGGTGAAGAGACCTCGCTGGTAAGGAGGATGGGCGTGATGGGTAGCGGTGAAGCGGCGGCAACAGCGGCGGGAGGGAGGGCCGACACCACTACCAGTGCCTGACATGTGGACAGGCTCAGGTTGACCGGCAGGAGGGTGGCCAACGTGCGAGGTGGTGACGGCGACCGGCTGCCAGGGCTGTCCTCCATGGCGGCGCCGCTGTCCTCTGCTGCTCCGCCCATCGGGTCCCGCCCTCGATCCCCACCCACAGCACAGTCACGGGCGTGGGGTCGGGGGCGTGGATTAAGGTGGGGGTGGGACGGGGATGTGGGCGGAACACTTCAACACTGCGCTGCGACGCTCCACTTCAAAAGGATTATTGTGGGAGTTAGGGAAGGATGGAGGGCGAGGTTAGGGGGCGCTCGCTCCCTCCCTCACCCTTGCTTCAACACCAGGCACTCACATGGGTTAAGTACAGATAGGTTAATTCACTTTTAACAAGCACAATAATTTATCTTAAAAAATGCATTAACGTGATCATTTATCCTTCTCACATTTTTAAGTGATTAAAAGTCATACATTAAGACCGATTTGAGGAAGTTTATCATCACAAACAGTCTTCAACACTGCCTCAAAGCACAACAAACGTTAACTTCTCAGACATCAAAGGAAGCGAGACTGAAATGTTAATTGTGACATTTAATTTACTTTAAGCTTAATCTTTTCCATATGCAATGCTAACTGAGACTCATAATGAAGGTCTTTGTATACTGTTTAACATTCTTATTTACATAGTGTTTAATTAACAATGTGTCAAAGTGTTTTACTGCGGCGAAGCGATCTGAAGGAGGGTGTGAGGGTGCCAAGTGACGGGGTGGGTTGCCTGCTGGTGGTGCTGATGCCGCTGCTACTGCTGCTACGTGGAGTCATTTGCTTTAGTGGCCCTTCCGCCCCCCCCCCATTTTTTTTTACCTCCCCTTCCTATCTCTCTCTCTCTCCAGTCCCTCTTCTCCCCGTCTCTGTAACCTCTTTTCTTGTTATTTTCAATCCATCCTCACTCTCTTCTCATCTCTGTTACATTTTTTCTCCCTCTCTCTGATCTATCTCTCTTTTTTTCCCTTCCAACTACTCTTTTACCTCTTTTTTTTCTCTTTTTTCCAACCACCCTCTATCTTTCTAAAGTCTCTTCCTCCTTTCATTTTTTTTTTACATCCCCTCTTTCTTCCTATTTTTCTAATCTCCTCTCTCTCACTTCCTTTCCTTCTGTATCCTATCTTCTTATCTCTTTCATTTCTTCCTTCCTCTTTTTTCTTTGTCCTTTGTTTCTTCCTATCTACCTACCATTTGTTCCACTCTCCCCAAACTCGCAATTTCTTTCCTTCTCTATTCCCCAGGTTTTTTCCCTCCTCCTCTCATTTCTTTCTTTATTGCTTTGTAACCCTCTTCCTTCCCTCCCTCCCTTCCTCTCAATTTCCATCCACTTCCATCTCTGCTGTTCTATCTAATTTTCTTTCCAGCACAGTTTCTACTCACCACTTCCGTCATTCCTTTCTCTTCTCTATTCCTTGTCTCTTTTGCTTTCAACTTCCTTCTCTCTTGTATCTACTGTACTTTTCTTTCCAGCACCCTACTGATCGTTCAATTCCATCTCCTCTTCTCTATTTTCCTTTTTTACATCAAACTTTCTTCTCGTCACATCCTCCTCCCTCGCTCTGCTAACTTTTCCCTCTGTACCTTCCACTTCCGTCTCTTTTTTCCTAACTACTTTTTTCTCCAACACTCTTCCTACTCTCTACCTCCTCCCATGCCCTGCTTGCTTTCCTTTTCCTTACCCTTCCTGCATTTCACTTCACCCTTCTTTACTCTTCCTACATCTCACTTTTCTTTCCCTCCCTCTCCCCCCCCTCCCCTCCCTCTCTCTCTCTCTCTCACAAACACACATCTCCTCTCCCCTTCTCGTCTGCGATGTTTGGCTGAAAATACCTGGAAAAATAGGTGGCTTGCTGGCTTGCAGAGGTGGCATGCAAAGAAGGGGCGGATAACGAAGCATGGATAGGGGAAAAAAAGTTGGAGATAAGAATCTGGGGAGGAAAATATTAAAGACGAAAAAAAATGTGAAAATCGGGGGAAACTAAAAATGATCATAAATAAAACCTAACAAACAGAAGAGAGGTTTATTGAAGGTGCAAGCAGGGTATATTAGAGAGATGCAATGTTATAACTTAGAAAAAAAAAAAGATAGGAGGAGGAATAATATTAAGAAAAAAAAAGTAATAAAACAAGACGATACCAGATTTGGCATGCAATCTGAAGGACAGGATTCATTATCGTTTCAAAATAACAAAAGAAAAAAAAACTAGCAGGAGGTCACGGTATTGGTGAGGTCACGGTATTGGTAAGGGTAGCAGTGGTGGTGGTGGTGATGGTGGTGGTGGTGACCGTGGGTGGTTATGGTAGAGGTTGTGACAGTGTTTGTGGTGACAGTGGTATTGGTGATGGTGACAGTGGTTAGGGAGGAGGTTTGGGTTTCAAGCAATAATTATAATGAACACATGCATTAAACAAAAATATTAAAATTGGTTACTAGCAAACCGAAAGAAAATTAAAATGCATTATTATTGGGTTCTCCATTCGCGCACCCGCATGCACGCACACACGCACACGCACACACGCAAATCTTATGGACTATAGAGGGATGGGGGAGGGGACATGCGAAGCAAAGAAAGGTAAATGGACAAGACTAAAGAGATTAATAGGAGAAGGCGGGAGGAGGAGAGAAGGAGGATACAGTGAGGAGTGAGGAAGGACAGAGAGACAGAAAGACATGACGAGGAGACAACAAAGAAGAGAGAAAAAGTGAAGAGATATGAACAGAGAAAGAAGAAATATACAAAAAGGAGATGTGACGAAAGAAGGGAGGGAGAAATGTAACAGGAGAACGAGAAAAAAGGGAAGAGGAGAGTTAAGAGAGTAGTAAATATGAGTCGTTAATGCAATAATAAGAAAAGAGATTGCTGTGAGAAAATGATGTGGCATCCTGAAAGAAAAGTTAGAGTGAAAGCAAACTGAAAACAAACACGGACAGTAATAACAGGAGTGAAAGTGAAAGAAGAAGGGGAAAATAACGTAAGTACAGGAGAGGCAAATACTCAGAAAATGACAGGTCATGAAAAGAGCATAAAAGGAAAGAGGAGCAAAAAGTGTAAAAACACCAATGAGAGGAAAGGTAAGAAGCAGAAGGAAAAAAAACGACAAAAAATAAACAAAGGAAAGATGAGAATAAGAAAATAAAAACAGTAATGCTGATGCATGAAAAAAAACAAGATTACTAAAAAAAGAAGCAGCCTTAAGAGTGAATAATAATAACGAAAACAATCGAAAGTATGTAGAAAGTAAGAGAAAATCAGAAAAGGGAGAAAAGACAGAAAGAAAATGAGATGAGGTGCTTCGATGAGGTCTTGTACTCCGTCACTCCCCCTCCCCCTTTCTACTGGGTTCCCTCTCTCTCCTTCTCCATGCACCTCCCTTCCCTCTGCTCCCCTCCCCCTCACGTGCCAGAAGCAAGGGAGGCGGTGTGGAAGGGAGGGAAGGAGGGGTGGTGGTGGTGAGAGGGGGACGAATGCATGACAGGAAATTGCTACCTAAGGAACGGTCAGGCACACCAAAAGGATCGAAAGGTCTATCTGTTACTCATAATGGGGATTATCTATCTGGAAGTCTATTTCTACCTGTCTATCTGTTTCTAGCAATCATTCGTTCTTGCCATGACATCTACCAGTCATTCAGTGTATCTGTTATGGTGGCTATCATTTTGGTTCATTCGCGTGATTCCAACTATTTATCTAAGTAGCTAACAGTTATTTTGTATAGCTGGTCTATTTATTTATCTATCTATCTATCCATAACTATATAAAACAAGTAACCAAATTATTAAACCTAACATTGAATCACCTCTTGTAGTTAGGGTATCTAGTAACGCATGAAAAAGCTGGATAATGTTCTTTAGTTCAGTCATTCAGCGTGCGTAGTAATGAAGATGGTGTTAAAAGATTTTCCGAATAGTATTAACATAAATTTCCTCGAACATTAAGAACCCAGTTTCAAATGCAGTCTACGCTTGGGCTTTAGAACTACTAGCTCTCGACACCGCGATTCCTAAATTAGTCCAGTCATTTAGAATTCGCTCTCAAATCCGGGAACAAACACCGAGCCGTGATGTCATTGGAGACTCGGTGACGTCAGAGGCCTCGGTGACGTCACGAGTCGCGGCGACGTCACGGGAGGCTCAGCGGCGGGGGCGTTGACAGGTGACTCGTTTCTGGCGAGTTGTTTACATCCCAGGCTCTCCCAAACCGGTTGGGTAATGATGGAGATTTTTTAGGTTAAGAGGAAAGGAACAGGAGATTAACGGAGGGTAAAAATAAAGGAATAACGGGGGAGAATGGAAGGGACAGGACGAGGGGAAGGAGGACGTGGGAAGGAAGGAAAAAATCAGGACAAGCTAAGGAGAAACTAGGACGAGGGAAAGTGCAAAGGAATTAGGGAGAGAAGGCCGAAGGGTAGGAAAGAGGCAGGAGGGAGGGGGGGAGTAAAGTAAGAGGAAGGATAGAGTGGAGAGGAGGCGGAAGAGGAAGTAGAGAAGGTAAAGAGAGAAGAATGGCTGACAGATGATAAGATGGAAATAAGGAAGGAGTGGTTGGCTGGAGAGAACACGATAAACAAAACTGCGTAGGAGGAAGAGAGTGCATAGAAGAGAAGCACGGAGAAGGATGGGGGAGAGAGAGAGAGAGAGAGAGAGAGAGAGAGAGAGAGGG
>JAGKTI010002722.1:21912-35019 GCA_018397915.1 Birgus latro | reverse complement strand
AGGGGGGGAGGGGAAGAGAGAAAAAAAGAGGGAAGGGGGAGAGAGGGGAAAGGAGAGAGGGGAGGAGAAGGGGGGGAGAGGGAGAGAGAGAGAGAGAGAGAGAGAGAGAGAGAGAGAGAGAGAGAGAGAGAGAGAGAGAAGAGGTATGTAGGCACAATGGAGGGGAGGGGCAGAGAGAAGAAACGAGTAGGGAGGAAGGTAAGAAGCCGGGAGAAACGAAGGGTAGGAAAGAGGGTAGTGAAGGTAAGAGAGGGAGGAGGGATGGAAGGAAAGGAGGGGCAGGGAGAAGAGAAGGGAGGGACAGGGCGGAGAGACGGGTAGGAGGGAGGGAAGGGAAGGAGAGGTAGGGAGAAGAGAGGGGAGGGGAATGGAGGAGAGAGGGGAGGGGCATGGAGGGAAGGAAGGGTGGAGCTCACTCTCTCCTCACATCACGACAGCGTCCACTTTTTCCTTCAGGTGAACCATGCTTGTCCTCCATCTCTCTCTCTCTCTCTCTCTCTCTCTCTCTCTCTCTCTCATATCTGCTCTTCCTCCAGCCCTGTTTTCTTTTCTGCCTCTGTTCCCCCCCTCCACTTTATTTCTCCTCTTTCTAACTTCTCTGCTGTCTGCTGCTTTTCTCCCTCCTTCCTCAATCCCTTCCTATTAGTTCCTTCCCTTCCCTCTACACCCTCTTCTTATCTCCGCTCTCCCTTCCTCCCTTCCAACCTCTGTATCTCTCCCTACCTCACGCAGCCTCCACCACCGCCCTCCCTTCACCGCCCATTTAGAGCAGGTGACAGAGTAAGAAGCCTTAATCCCGTGTTGTGAAACCTGATTAAGCCCTAGAGCGATATGGAGTTCGTTTTTAGACTCTCTCTCTCTCTCTCTCTCTCTCTCTCTCTCTCTCTCTCTCTCTCTTTATCTATCTCTCTCTCTCTCTCTCTCTCTTAGTTCTTCTAGCAGAGAGACTTTCTATTTCGCATGCCCTCTTATTCATCAGTTTTTCTTCCTTGGCTTTCTTTCTTCCTTTTCTAATTCCTGGTTTCCTTTCGTCACATCCACCCAGCCATCTTTTCTGCCCTTTCATTTCCTTCATCGTTCTCTCCCTTTCACTCAGCCAATCATACTCTCTCTCTCTCTCTCCCCAAGCGTATCTCCACCTCGCCCGGGGAGTATAATCGACCATAACAGTGTTGCGGGCGGGAAAAAAACATTCGACACACACAGTGCTACTTTCACCCTCCACCCCGCCCCGCTGAAGCATCTTAGGTGACTGGATTGGGTGGGGTGAGCGGGGAGGGGGGAGGGAGGAATAGGAAGAGAGAGACAGAAGGGGGGTAGAGGGAGAAGGGAGGATTAGAGAGCAGAGGGATGGGGAAGAGAAAGAGATTGGGCTCTGTTTTGGTGAGAGATTTGAGGAGGGGGGAAGTGAGGCTGGGAAGTGGGAGAGACTAGAGGAAAGAGGCTAAAGAAGAGAAAGGAGATGAGACGGAAGAGAGAAAGAAATGATTACTGGGTTAGAAAAGATGAGGACGAGAGATGCGTCAACTAGGAAGATGCAGAAGGCAGGAGAGAGCGAAGGGATCGAGAAAAACTGGGAGAAACTAGAGGAATGCGATGCAGATAGGGAGGCAGTCTACAGTGAAAGACTGTGAGGAAGACAAGATTAGAGGGAGGGAGGAAGATGGGAGTGGAGGGAGGGGTGGAGGAAGAGAGGTTACGAAACCTACTAAGTCGGCGAGAAGTAGCACAATGTACTAAAGGATGGATCGTGGTTCGTCTCCCTCATTTCCCTCCAAGCATCTACAGTATACCACATTTCACCTACCTCCCACACCCCTGTCCATCTCAACACCCATCCATCACTCCTTCCATCCCCTGTTATCATTATTGAGTCATCATTTCACTTTTCCTACTCCCCTCCCCCTCATTCTTCGCTCACTTTGTTATTTCTTCTTCATTCTAGCTTCTTACATTCTCCTCCTTTCCCTTCGTCAGTCCTTTTACATCTTATCTTCCATTTAGACGTTATTTCTCCCTCTTCTCTTCTCTCCCTCCGTCAGCCATTCTTCATAGTAGCAGCATCTTATTAACTTCCATTTACTTGACCGACTTTCTACATCTCCTTTATTACCTCTTTCCTTTTCTCCTCCCATTCTTCCACCATTTCCATCCCACAATATGTAGCACCACTCTCCTTTCTCTTGCTACTCACTTTACCTCTTGTCTGTTCTTGTTCGTGCCTTCCATCCTCTTCAGTTTCACTAATTTTCTTCCGAATTCTGTTTTCTTTCTTTTCACCAAATTTAACGCGTCTATCCTCTCCATTATCTCGTCTTCATTCTCTCCTCCTCTCATCCACCCTTCCTTCATCTCAGCCCCGAATGCTTCTGGTTACCAACTCTCATATCCATCCATTTATCTTCCAATCCTCTCCTCCTCCTTTCCCAGTTTCTTCCTTCTACTCTCCATCCTTCATCCTTTCCTCCCTCCCTTTTGTCTTTTTTTTTTCTTCCATCTTCCAGCCATCCATCCATCCTTTCCATTCTTCCTTCCCTCCCTTCCTATCCTCCTGCTTTCTTTCCTTCCTTCCCCAATGGAGGCAGTGTGTATAGTGAAACCCTCCCCCCACCTCCCACTCACTTGCCCCTTTATACCTCATCTGATAATTCTGATCAGTGATTTGCTGTTCTGTTAGCTCTGTCTATCTGTCTGTCTGTCTGTCTCTCAAAATAACCTACAATGAAAAACGCTCTTTCAGGATTGAGAGAGACTGGAATGAGAGATGGAAGGAGGGACGACACAATATTACACAGAAGAAAAAGATAGATAAAAAAAAAAGGAGCAGATAGCCAAGAGATGAAAATACGAGACACTAATTAAACAACAGGTGGGGGATGACTAGAGAGACAGATAGTGATAAACAGATAACTAGATAGACATGGTATATGGAGACTGAGATATATATGACAGATAAAGAGAGATGGATGAATTGGCTGACGATCGACTGGCTAAACCATTCTGAAGTCTCGCAAGCCTCTCTCCTCCTCCCCTCTCGCCCCCCTACCCTCTCCCCTCCTTTCGTCTCCCCTCCTTCCGTAACCCTCTCGTTTCTACCGCCTCCTCGTGTCCCCTACCCTCTTCTCCCCCTCCTTCTCTCCCCCTCCACCCCTAACCCCCATCCCTACCTAGACTGGGCCGACCCCTCCCGATGACCTCGTCCGATACGCCAAAGCTACTCATTACCGATCCAGCATGATATCGGAAGGGGGGGGAGGGGGGAAAAAACTGACCCGATTTTTGCATTGGCGGTAAGTCCTCCTGGTAGATCCCTTCCCCACATACATACATACATACTTCTATTACGATCGAAGGATAGATGGTGTGCTAGACTGGTTTTAGGGTTCCGTTTACGTTTATTTTCTTATTTTTTTTCTGGCTTGATGTTGAAATGTATGTCTGGATGGGTGGATGGAAGGACGAAAGGATACAGGATGGAGGGAGGGAGAGAAGGAGGAGGGAGTGAGGGGAAAGAGAAGGGGGAGGGAGCAAGGGAGAGCAAGTATGAGTGAAAGTACACTGGACTGACGAAAGAATGAATGGATGATGATTGTTCAAGTGTACTAATGGACTGTAGATGAATGCAAGGATGACAATGTGGATGGACGAATGGATCTTATGACAAACGGATGGTCAAATTGGATGGATGGAAGGAAAAAAGGAGTTCTTGCATGGATAAAGTGATGGCTGGATGGAGAAAGGATGGTTAGATACGAGGGGTCCTAAGAAGGATGGATGAGTGGGAAGATGTGGGTAGTGAATAGACTGGAATGAGGATGATGGATAAAGGGATATTTTGGGAGATACGAAGGGTCATGATAAGGATGGGTGAACAGGTAAGTAGACGGGTAAGTGGAAGGATGTATGCGGATAAGAAGGTTCATGAATGGCTGGGCTGAATGAATGAAAGAATGAATGAATGAATGAATGAATGAATGAATGAATGAATGAATGGATGGATGGATAGTTAGCTAGAAGGATGGATGGATGAATGGATAGAAGGGAAAATGGTAGGGGAAAAGTTATGCGAGATTATCAATGGAGATATGAATGGAATGAAATATGGTTTAATCAGTGAAGATGGGGGACAAAATTAAGGTTACAGTATACCAGCGATGAATTAACTTCTACTAATGATGAATGTGATGTGCTAGGTCAAGAAGATGACCTCCAGAAATAAATGGAAAAACGGGGACACAACAGAAGAGGAAATGTTGGGAGGCAAGGAAGGGTAAGAGGAAGCAAGGGAGGAGGAGGAAGTGGAGGAGGAGGAAGAGTGGGGGGTAAGTTCAGGTAGTGGGTAAACTTTAATTCGTGCACTCTCTAGGCAGGTACCACTCCACCATTTGTGGTTAATGACTCTTGCTTTCATTGCCACCTGTGTTAATGGCACCGGCTTTAAAACACCTGTGGATTTTTTGAGCATTTTGACTAGGGAATTCTTAATAAGATTTTAACACGAACAATGTCACAGTTCACATCGTATCTGAGAAGAAAAAGTCACATTCCGTTCACACTCTTGTCCCATACACCTGCACTCCAAAGCACAGGTGCCTTCTCAGTGCCATTACCACCTGTGACTTATACACGGGTAGAGAAATCTTAACTTTTTATCATGGTTATCAACTGACCGTATTACTTATGTTAGACGTCCTCACTCGTGCTCTGCCTCTTTCACGACGACGGAAATCTTCGCTATCATATTCTGGCAACCTCGATTTTTAGCTTAGAAATGGCCTCTCGTGTTCTAAGGGGTCAAGCACGTATCCAAAATGCACCAGATAACACTTCCAAATTGCACCTGATCTCACCTCCAAAATGTAAATAATATCACTTCCAAAACGCGCCTGATACCACCTCCAAAAGCACCTGATATCACCTTCAAAATGCACCTGATATTGCCTCCAATTGCAACTCATATCACCACCAAAATGCACCTCATATCACCTCCACAATGCACCTGATATCACGTCCAAGAAACATGTGCACCCCTACCTGGTTTACACCTGCATCATTGCCACCCTAGTGAAAAATCAGGCAGCAGGAAGGGCAAGGATAGAAGTATAAATATAAACCCAGACTCTTGGTGCAACTTTCATTGGCACAGAGCCATGCGAGGCCACACCCCGGCAGGCAGGCAAACATCCTCCCTACCCCACCTCCATCACCCCGTCTGTCACATCCCTCCCCTGTTTCCCTTACCCACTTATCCATCTCAGCACCCGTCACCTGTCTACCACTTATTCCTAATGCGTCCTTTCTTATCAACAGCTATCCTTTCTCACCCTCTCTTCCCTTGACCCTCTTCCTGTAACTCATTCCTATTTCATCCATTCTGATCGCCAACCATCCTCACTCGTCCTTAATCCTCTTGACCCTCTTCCTCACCACTTACCTAACGCATCCTTTCTGGTCACTAGCTTGGTTTTCTTCCTTCATTTAACTTTTTCCCCAATGCATCTTTTTGATCACCAGCTACCCTCACTCATCCTTAATCCTCTTGACCCTCTGCCTCACCCCTCACCTCATGAATCTTATCACCTTCACTCATCCTACTGACCCTCGCCAATTATCCTCCCTATTCATCCCTCACACAGCACCAAGACATTCTACATCTATTCACGTTACTTCTCACTCGAACTCATCATCCAAGTCCCAATCACATACCAGTTCGTAACTTGTTCTGTTTACTCATAATGTCTCACCCTTTACTCATCCCTTTCGCACCTTTCACCTTTCCACCCTAACCCTTCATATGTCTCTCTCGCACCCTTCACTCTCATCTTTTTTCTTTCAGACACTCACTTCTCACCAATCCGCCTTACTGAACATTTATCCTTTCTTCCTAATCCCTATTTCCTCACCACGCCCTCCTAGCTCCACCCATCCTCACCTCCTCTCTTCATCCTCCACCCTTTCCTTCACCTCTTCCCTTCTACACCCTCTCTCCTGGCACTCACACCTCACCCAGTCATCATCCTCTCACTCTCCTACCTGCTCCACCCATCCTCACTCCATCGATTCATCCTTCACCCTTCTCCTCCCTCTGAACACACCCTTCACCTTTCTATACCCACTCTCCTCATCGCTATACCCTTGCCGCTCATCGCATCCTTATTGTCTGTCTGTCTTCTGTCTGTCTGTTTGTCTGTCTCTCTCTCTCTCTTTCCTCATGCGCCCAACTGTCTCCACCAGCGTCCTTCTCTTCCTGCCTCCCTTACAAAATATCCTTCACTCTCACTGCCTCCCCCTTTCTCCTCCCTCCCCGTATCCTTCACACTCCTCCTTACCACACCCTTTCCTTCCTCCTCATACCTCTCCCCACACCCCGTCTCTTCCCCCTCCTATCTCTCCCCTCACACCTTCTCTTCCTCCTCATACCTCTCCCCTCACACCTTCTCTTCCTCCTCCAGCCTCTCCCCACACTCCTTCTCTTCCCCCTCCTACCTCCCCCCACACCACCATCCCTCTCTCCCTACTCATTCAAGGCCTTCTCTCTCTGACGGCTATGCATCTTTCTTGTTTGGCCGCAGCTTTCAAAGTAGAACAGAGAACAAGGAAGAGAACACATAAGAAAAAGATGTAAAAATAGCCAAGGAACCCCGTCAAACACAGAACACGACCTACCTAAACAAATAAATGAGGATACACGATAAAAATAAAACATATGCAAACGATAAAGACCCCGATCATCAAGATTTCTGTCGTTAACTAATTCGGCTTATGAGACAACTTCAATCTTGTGTGTCTGTCAGGGCGGCTGTTTTTGTTGCATGCGAATTCTAAAACCCAAGCTTGTAGAATGTGGGAATCATCATGTTAAATGAGAATTCTTCACCCTAGAAATGGTGATTTCAACACTTTTATTCTTTTGGAGAATTGAAGTGTTATCCAGCAATCCTCAAATCGCGAAATAACGATTTCAACTCTTCTGCCAATCTGGAAATAGCTTTATTAATCGAAAAATTATTTACTCTATGCATACGGCTTCTGTCTGCTACTAATACAGTCATTCTTTTCCTACCTACAAGCTTCCTAGTCTACTACTAAATGCCTATAACTAATGCTGGATGAATAATAACAAAAAAATACAGGGGCTAGATACAAGGTGAACACACGAGTGGTACTACGCTGGGTGATGTCTACTCGTGGTACTGCATTCCCTACGTTTTGCTACCTACGCACACTTGGCTACGTTATACTGCATCTCATACGTGTGGGTCCTACGCCACTTCCCCGCTTCGTCTTTTTTTCGATTTGCGTTGTCAGTTTTGCATGAGAGAGAGATCTTGGTTATCTGTGATTGCACAAATCATAAATGAACAACTGAATATGCTGATTTTGGTTGTACAGCTAACAATAATAGGGATCAACTTAAGAGAAACACAGTAATCTTCAAATACCTTTAAAAAATAATGATTCAGTGTTTAAAGCTCGAAGCAACTGACAACGCAAAAAAAGCTTTAAAAAAAAGTATTCCACGGGAGAGGCAATAGTAAAAAATATCTAGGGGGAATATTATTGTGTGTCCGTGCCTACTGTGACGTCATGAGGGCAGGGTTTGTGACGTCACTACGAGGCTCACCTGTGGTTGGAGGACGAGCATGTTGTGGGCGTGGCTGTGGGGCGGGGTGAAGGGCTGGTGGGGCGCTGAGGGCACGTCGTCGGGCGAGAAGGGACCCTCTTGTGTCACGTCCACACCTTTGAGGAGAGCCAAGGCATTAGTGGAGGTTACTGTCTGCAGGGACACGGACGGAGAGGGTGATGGAAAAACATGTCAGTAAAACACGTGACTAAAAGAAATAACTGTCGAGGCATATGTATACAGGGATTACAACTGTTAATAAAATACGTGTTGAAAACGAATGAGCGTCAAACTATACAGGAAGTCAAGCACCAACTAAATTAGTTTAAAAGCCAGTACAGAAAGGAAAACTCAATAAAGTATCTGTCTAAACAAAACACCAGGCGAGAAATAAATACAGAGAAATAGTCAGTATAACATGTGCTGAAAAGAAATATCTGCAAAAAATATATACTGTATACTGTGAAGACAATGTAGAAGAAGTACGTGCCTAAAAGTAATAACTCAAAAAAGATATACAGAGAGAAGGAACCTGTACGTGAAACATATGAAAAATCATAACGGAGAAGGAAGAAATGTCAGACTGAGGTGAAATAAAAGTAAATAAAAACGGATGGATAAGAGGAAATATTACTGGATGCTTGTGATGCAAAGAAGTATAATAAATATCAGCAGAAATAAGTATCGGAAAATTGCTGTCGATAGAATAATGTAGGGGAAAAAAAACTGTACTTACCAACAAAAATGTGAATACGTAAGCAATAATAATAACCAGAGAAAAATACATGTGACCCAAATGGGGAAAAAAATGAAAATTACTGACAGAAAAAAAATAAATAAAAACACCCAAGGAAGGAGGAGCCCATGACAGCATAGGGGTGCCTGAAGGCAACATGAAAATGAAGGGTACAAGTATGCTGTTTGTCCGAGAAGTACACAAGAAATTATAACAACGCCTCCGAAATCGAGAATGAAGGACAAGAAATAAAGAACCACCTACAGTCGTCTAATAACAAAAACGAGGACGAAATACGAAGCAAAGCTATTAAGTCTAATAAAGAATAGGCTTACAAGCAAACCCATAACAAAAATACTCCGCCAAATTGCACATATGCCTCCATAAATATAACAGATACACGAAAACAATGAACTTAAATGTACACTCCAGTTAAATTCCACTCTGCAAACAATAGGGAAGTGTGGGGGATGGGGCTAATAGGGTGAAGGGAAGGGTGGGAGTAAGAAGGAAGGTAAGGGTTGTGGAGGGGGTAGAGGTGAATGGGGGGAGCGTCGAGGGAATCCGAGGGAGCAAGAGACGAGAAAGGAAAAACTTGACGTATGAAATCGCCCATAAAATTCCTGTGTGGAGGCTACGATTCTCACGAGGTTGGTGGTCGGGTGGAATAAGAGACAGACAGAGAGAGAGAGACTGGCAGACAAAGAGATAAATAGGAAGACAGATATAAAGATAGATAAACAGTAAGATAGATAAACAAACATGTGGAGGAACAAACATAAGGTAGACTGAAATGTACGCTGATGGACGGATAAACAGTGAAATAGATGGCGTTTATATAGACGGGAAAGTAGATGAAGGTTTATGACAGATTAACAGAAGGCCAGGCAGACCAAGGGAGAAATGGGCAGTGGACAGATGGACGGATGCACTGATGGATGGAGGCAGAGAGGAATGAGACAGGTAAAGAAAATAGCGATAATGCAGATGATGAAAGAAAAAAGTACAAATAGCTAGGGAGGAAGTTGGATGGGTGGACTGAAATCAGACAGGACTTGTATGAATTCATTTCGAACAGCACTCGCTACCCTTAATAACCGCTAACCCACATATATACCTTGTGCAACAGTTAGTTTCCATCATCAGGTCTGATCATCATGTCATAGCCACTCCCACTCACCCAACACTTTCAAGCCATATCTTCAAAATCCCTTGAATGATAATCGGAATGTGGGACAGAAAAATACTCCTTCAGAGAGAGAGAGAGAGAAAAAAAAAATGCCCCCGTTTCACCAAGTCTCACCATTAACCTCCAGTCATTCCCACTCACCAAGCAATTCGCAGATCATGTCTTCAATATCCCCTGCACAGATGGAGGAACAATCAGTGTGGGGAAGCATGATGACAGGAGGAGAGGAGAGAAAATGCTCCGATCGAGAGAAAGAAAGACCCTCAACTGAGTCCCCTAGCTTATTTCCTTCCCGCTCTCCTTTCTTATCTTTACCAGTGATCCGTAGTCAGGTTTATCAATGACCCGGCTATCTCTGGCATTCCATGACGTGCCAGTGACGTATTTGTGACGTAGAGATAAAGGAGAATGGTATGTGTTACTTTCTCTCTTTTCTTCCTCCCTTGCTGCAATCCTCCCTTCTTTGCTCTGTGTATTCCTCTCTTCCTTCCCTCTTCCTTCACTTTACTCCTTTCTCTTTTTTCGTGAATTAGCGGTCAACATACATAATCTGTTTATCAACTCCTTTCTTCCACCGTTCCTTCTTTCCCTCTTTTGACTCATTTTCCTCAATTTGCTCCTCTTACACCACAGACATCTTATTTAACTTAAGAAAGTGCCTTAGTATTGGAGGGATTAATGATGGCTGTATCTAACCCGTCCAGTTCAAAACCTCTCTTCTAAACTGAAACCTGAGACTACAAGAATATATTAAAAATGACGTCCTTGGGCTGAGAGCTAAATTTCTTCCCTCCCTTCTTTCTTCCCTCTTCGCCTCACTCCTTTCGTTCAATTTCTACCTCTTTAATTTTATCAGTGACGTGCTTATCACTGGTATTCGTGAGGTGACAGTGACGCTGAGTGTGACGTGGCTATCTTCTTGGACCGTTACGTCGCGATATCAGCGCGGTGGGTCGGCATCTTTGGCTTATCAACTTTACCGGGCCCGGAGGAGATGAAGGCGACAGTAGACACAACTATAAATCTTAGCACCTTTTACTAAAACATATCTTTCCAAAGCCTTTTTGAAAAATATAGTCGTCTGAGCTGACAAGAGGTAGGAAAAAATCGTCATCGTAGAGAACGACTGAGCGAAAATTATAGAGGCAATTACGACGCCAAAACAATATAGAAATGGTAGTTCAATGTGGGTCAGAATGCAAAAGAATCATTGTCATCGTCGTAAAAGAGTGAACGGAGACTGATTCCAAGCTCATTCAGTTCCAGATATCCCTTAAAGAAAAAAATCTGAGGGAGGCCAAAATACAGCTGAAAAAAAAATCGTCCTCGTGTTGAAAGGTTTGAGGGAACGATCGACTTCTCATCCACTTCTTACAAGCACAGAACGGAAACAATATTTACTCTCCCATCAACGACGAGAAGTAGAAACAGGAAGGTGCTCTCGATAAGGCAGATAACGACAAACAGCCACTTCATTTCCCTACGCCCACGCTCTGGGTCCTTATCAGTCTTATCAGGGGCTTGGTATGGCATGAGCGAATACCGTACCTTCTCAGTGACCGCTATTCGTATGATGGTTGCCAAGGAAAACGGGTTATTGGGTATTTTCTTTTGGTTTCCGTCCACCGCTTTTCAGAAGAATGTGAGAAAAATACTCTCTCCCTAATGATTTTCATAGGGGGCTCGAGCCGCCTTTCTGTGTATGTAGAGAGCAAAACTGCATCTACTACTAAAATCTACGCTACTGTATCTACTACCCTACTACTACTACTTCCAATCACCACCATAATCACCTCTATCACATTAATATCTCCAAGTGACGCTTCCAAATTAGCTCATAAATCAATTCACCATTTATTCAAACGTCCCCACAGGTGCTGGCGTTCATAGGTACTTAGAGACTTCAAAAGACTACCCGTCCGTCATCTCTTATTCACATGTGGTTGTAGGAAGAGCTAAAAATCCAATGAATTTAGCACAAAAGCGATGCTCATTGAGAAACCAAGTTCCTACTGACCTAGATAATTTTTTGTGCCTGCTAGTCAAATATGGCGCGTCAATCCCGTAGGATTTTTCTCGTTTCTGAGCACACCACAACAGACCAGAGGGTGGGAATGTCGATGTTTGTGTGAATGTAAATACGTAGAAAATAGCCGATAAAAAGGTGAAACTGTATAAAAAAGACTGGAATACATGGAAAATGAATCAACGAGTAACGAAATGAGGATATGAATAAAAGCGAAATGTAAAATGGGTTAGTAGAGTAAGAAGATCAAGGAGACACGTCTAGTACTAAAAGTGCAGGAAGGCAGGATTCTCAGAGAACGAACTACCTTCCTCCCACGCACTACGCATATTCACTTACCCTCAGCATTCATAGCAAAGAGATGGTTGCACTGGCCCAGGTGGAAGGTGACGCAGGGGAGCATAGTCTATGATTGCAGGACGAACAGTGGACGTAAAAAAGAAAGGTGTACGAAAGGGAAGAGAGAGGAAGAATGAAGAGGAGGGGAAATGAAAATGGAGAAGAAAAAGAGGAATAGCAAGGAAGAATGGACGGGAGAGTAGGGTAAAAATTTAGGTGATGAAGGAAAACAGAGGAAGAGAGAGAAGGAAATGGAAATGTTGGAGAAAATGGAAAATATGAGAGATAAGGAGAAAAGAGAGTGAAAAGGAGACTGACTGTTGCTGTAAACGAAAAGGAGGAAGAGTGAAGTAGGGCAAGACAAACTAAGGGTATCGAATTCTGGAAGAGTGTATAAAGCAAAGAGATATGAGTGAAGAATAAGAAATCCGGACGAAGATATTGGACAACAAGAGAAAGAAATGAAGAAAAGAATGAAAAGTGAAAATATAACAAAGAAAAAGCTGATGACTGCTAATTTAAGCTTATTTCAATACAAATTATGTAAAGAAATACTGAATACATTACTCAGAGATAAAGCGACCACCTATATAAATACAATCCGACACAGAAATAATTATTATTATAAATCCCGGTATAGTTACTATTTCTTATCATAACAGTAATTCAGTAAAACTTCTACTAAAAAACAAGCAAAACAAATAAACTTCCTCAATAAACTCGCAAAACAAATTATTATACTCGCGCAACGAAATTATTAAACTAGCGCACCAAAATAATTAAACTCCATGAGCAGAATTACTGAACTCTAGAACGACACACACTCGCGCATCAAACTTAATAAACTCGAGGACCAAACACACTCGTGCACCTGTGAGACAAAATTATCCTGACTGCTTCTGACGATACACCTGTCAAATACTCTACTCCCCCTCCCACACACACATACATCCACACCCACCTACACACGCACACACGGAAACACTTGTCAAATATTCTACACACACACACACACACACACACACACACACACACACACACACACCTGGTTACTGCTCAAACACCTGCACTTTGATACGGTCGAGGTTTTTAAATATTTCCTCCCTAGGACCTATTTTTGTTTTTGCTCAGGCTACGACCAGGCGATGAACTATTCAAGTTAGCAGCGGAGGGGTTAATGTAAGCAGTATCTA
>JAGKTI010002721.1:37724-63994 GCA_018397915.1 Birgus latro | reverse complement strand
TCTCGAAGACCATCACTTTACTCTTCCCCACATTCACCTTTAGATTCCGTTTCTTACACACTCTCCCAAACTCATCTACCAAGCCTTGCAGCTCCCCTTCGTCTTCACTCAACAACACAGTATCATCTGCAAACAACAGTACAGGTAGTTTCCAAACACTGCCCTCTCTCACTAGGGCCGCTCCAACATCCACTGCCCGACCTTGTATCTCTTTTATAACCCCATCCATATAGAGATTGAACAACCATGGAGACATGACACATCCTTGTTTCAATCCAACCTTCAAATGGAAAGATTCACTCAGTTTGCCATCCACACGCACTGCAGCCTTAGCACCCTCATACATACTCTTCACTGCCTTCAACAACTTCCCATCCACTCCATATATTCTTAATACCTTCCACAAACCTTGTCTATCCACCCTGTCATATGCTTTCTCCAGATCCATGAAGGCTGCATACAACTTCTTGCCCTTCTCTAGAAACTTTTCCACTACGGATCTAAGAATGAATATCTGGTCTACACAACCTCTTCCCTTCCTAAAACCTCCTTGTTCTTCTCCAACTAATTCCTCAGTAATTTTCCTAACTCTGTCAATAAGTATCCTACCATATATTTTTCCTATTACACTGAGAAGGCAAATGCCCCTATGATTACCACACACTGCTTTTTCCCCTTTTCCTTTGTACAGAGGAATAATTATACCTGACTTCCAATCCTCCGGGACTCTACCCTCCTCCCAAGCCAATCTGCACACCTTCCACATCCATTCTATTACTATCTCTCCCCCATGCTTCAGCATTTCACCACACAGTCCATGAATTCCTGGGGCTTTCCCCATTTTAACTTTCTTCATTGCTTCCACCACTTCCATCCTGGTGATTTCTTCCTCTCTTCTCACAACCCTCCTTCTCCCTGCCATTCCCCAGCCACTTATACTTGCATTACTTTCATTCTTTATGTTCAACAGTTCATTAAAGTGTTCTCTCCATCTGTTTACTTTTTCTCCCTTCTCCACTAGTAATCTACCATTTTTATCTTTCACACCCCCACTGCCTTCGTTGGCACCCTGTCTAGCTCTCTTTACCTCCTTCCAGAACATTTTCTTACATTCCCTCCACTTTACACTCAAATTCCTTCCAAATTCCTCATCCACTCTCTTCTTACTCTCTCTTACTAATCTTTTCACCTCTCTCCTCCTCGCTACATATAACTCTCTCATCCGTCTCTCAGCTTCTTCGTTGCCCTTGTTTCTCATCCACTCATTATATGCTTTCTTCTTTTGTGCCACAGACTCTCTCACCTCTTCGGTCCACCATGCTGTTCCCTGAACCCCCTTTCGTCTCCTCTTCACCCCACACACCACCTCACATGCTGCACAGATTTCTTCTGTCAATACCTTGCACACACCCTCCACGTCCCCCATCTGCTCCAATCTATATTTACCCAATCGTTCCTCCACTTCCCTTCTTTATTCGGCCTTTATTCCATCCTCTTGTAACTTTTCTACCCTCCTTGTAACAAATACTTCCTCCTGTCTTTCCCTTCTTCTCTTCCTCCATCTTGTTTGGATTCTGATTCTGGTGACCACCAAGTGGTGGTCAGAAAGTCCACTCCCCCAACCTCTATATACTCTTGCATCCATTTGATGCTAGTAAAGCCAAATATATACAATATACTAACAGACAGATATTGCCTGGTTCATATATTACCCTTATTGCTACTAATATTCCCCTCTGGAAAAGTATTAAAATTCTCGGTGTCTCACTTAACGGTGCCCTCAGCTGGACCTCTCATGTCAGATCACTTGCTAAAACCGTCTCAAAGAAACTTGGATTATTGTACAGAGTCTGTAACAGTAATCCCTCCACTCTCCGACGTAATAGAGCCAAAGGCATGTCCGGACAGTGGTCTTGTCCGGATAGTGGCCCTGAAGCTCCAGCACCGGTCATTCCTGACCCTAACCTAACCTAACATAAATCAGAGAACCACCTTCCTGCCTCCCTACCGGACATGCATAGCACTTATTTAGGTCCACTTTCACATAAATAATGCACACAAAGCATGAATTAATTGAATTTTAACAAAAAAATGTTGATTTAGAGGTGAGTAAGGCATAGGTGCTCACACCTTGCCACCATAGTGTAAGTAAGTATCGGGCATGGAAATCACTGTGGAAATCACCCTTTCTCACTTTTTATGCACTAAATCATGAACACAAAGCATGAATTCATTTTATTTTAACCCCGAAATGATGAATCTTGAGTAAAGTAAGGCATAGGTGTTCACTGAGTTGACAGCTTAGTGTAAGTTAGTATCGGATGTGGCAGCCACTATGAAAATCATCTTTTCTCACATTTTATGCACTAAATTATTGAATACAAAGCATCAAATACAGTAAATGATGTAAATTGTTACCTGAAAAATGGTTAGGTTAGGTTAGGTTAGGTTAGGTTAGGACTGGACATGAAATTCACTGGCATTCACCTTTTTCACTCCTAGTGCATTATAATAATGAACACATAGCATGAATTCATTTAAATTTAACCCAAAAAGGATGAATTTGAGGTAAGTTAGGCACAGCTGTTCACTGAGTTGGCAGCTTTGTTTAGGTACCGGACATGAAAATCAATGGCATTCACCATTTTCACAGCTGGTGCACTTCAATACTAGTGGTAACCATGCATGAAAAAATAAAATTAAAAGCAGGAAATTATGATTTACATTTATGGGAATTTTTTACCACTTTACAGCATGCTCAAGACAGGTTAGACATGAAAATCATTATGGAAATCATCTTTCACACAAATCAATGGCATTCACCTTTTGGAAAGCTGGTGCACTTCAAAACCATGCATGAAAAAATAAACTGAAAGCAGGAAATTATGATTTACATTTATGGGAATTTTTTACCCACTTTACAGCATGCTGAAAACAGGTTAGACATGAAAATCATTATGAAAATCTTCTTTCACACAGTCTATGCATGAGATTAATGATATGGGAAGAACAAAACAAGGAATTTTGATGAAGTTAGGGTACTTACGAGAATGATGCCGCCGTCCTGATGTATAACCCGCTCAGTCATCTCAGACTCTGACAGTAAGAACGTGCACCTGAGATACTTGCAGGAATTCATAGAATCCTTGACACTTCCACTGCACTTTACACTCACCAGCACTTCCCACAATGTTTCCTTTCACAATCACATCACTACACTGCACTGTACATAACTGTAAATTCCTGTGTGCTCTAGTGACGAGTCCTGGAGAATTTAGTCGTTGTCAGAGTCTGAGATGAGCTGACGGAGGCGGCGTAGGGGCTCCTTGGTGAGATGTGGTGATAAGCTATCCACTGCAGAGGACTCAGAAGACAGCCGCAAACTCACATCCAGTGGTGACTCCACCGTGCCTGATGTGCTGGGCTTTGGCTCGGAGCTAGAAGGCCTGTCTTGGTGAGATAATGGTGTGGAGTTAGGGTTGACGACTGCAGGGTTGACTGGCCTGAAAAAACTGTCAATGGTTGATTGACGCAAGCAACGACGATTCTTAATGATGCGCTGTCTGAAAGCTCGCACTTCATCCACAAGTCCCAGGGGCCCCATCTCCCTTTCGCAGTCCGGGTGTTCTATGTAGTTAAGGATGAACTCCACATGTTCCTGGAGTGCGCTCAGCTTGGGGATGGTTGGAGTAGTGGCAAGCCTTGAGGAGTCCGCATCATCGTCGCTGTCCTTGTTGGAATCTTCCTGCTGGTTACTCGGACCGGCAACAGTTGATACGATCTCGATATCAGACATGATCTGATACCCAGGATTGCCCTTGTCGTCATCCAACCACTCACGCACTTCGTCGACATCCACATTGTCTCCACCCACATGAAGCCTTGCATGGAAGTCATCCACGTCAAAACCTACAAAATAGTTCACCACGTCACTTCCATGAAGCAGCCGAGACCAACCATTTTCTAGAGTCTTGACAGAGACTTCCTTCCATGCATTGGCCCAGTTGTAGATGGCAGACTTGAGGTTGTATCGGCGAAGATTTTCGATGGTTTTTTTGTCCTCGCATGTCTCGTCCTTCCCTGCGATCATCCTCGTCTTCGTAGACAACCATCACCTTCTCCAAAAACCTCCGTCGGTAGAGCCTCTTCACTGCCACAATCACTCCCTGGTCCATTGGTTGGATGAGAGCAGTCGTATTAGGTGGCAAAAACAGACACCTAATGCGGCCATTTTACAGCCACAAACTCCTTCTCAGTCGGATGTGCAGGTGCATTGTCTAGAATCAGGAGGGCCTTTACCTGGTCGCATGGGATTTTCAGTGTCTCCGTCTGATAATGAATGACCTCCTTGACAAAGTGTTGGTGAAACCAATTTCTGAAGATCTTGGTTGTGAACCAAGCCTTCAGAGAATGATACCACACGACTAGAAGGTGAACCAAGCCTTTAGAGAATGATACCACACGACAAGAAGGACATCCATTAACCCTCGAAGGCAGTGAGGCTGCTTTGCACGGCCAACAATAACGGGCTTGAGCCGTTGCATGCTGTTAGCATTTGGACAGCTCAGTGCAGACATCTGTTGCTTGGAAAGCTTGGGGCCAGGTACACGCTTCTCCGTCTCCTGAGCGAGAGTGTTAGTGGGAATTGAACGATCAAATAGGCCAGTTTTGTCAGCGTTGTAGACTTGACTGAGAGTGAGGCCCTCCCTGTCAATCAAGCCTTTCACCTTCTGCCGAAACTCTTCTATTCCTTTGTCGTTAGCGTCCAGAGCTTCACCATGGGCCTTACGGTTGGTAAGTCCGTGCCGTAACTTGAACACGAAGAGCCAACCTTCAGATGCCTTGAAGTCTGGGGTGTCCTGTAGCCTTGCAAACTTCTTGGCAGCAGCTTTCAGCTCCGTTCCACGTACCAACACACCAGCAGCACGTTGTTGTTGATACCAGGTGAGCGTGGAACGGTCAATGTCTGCATACTTAGGAGTAAACTTCCTCTTCCTCTTCACTTTCCGTTTGGTTTTCGAAGCGAAATCAGCCGTGTACTGCTGTAGTTTGTCTCGGGACCTCTTGATATCAAACAAAGTGGAGCGAGGGAAGTTGAATTCACAGAGGATCCGTTATGTCAGCCACCCGGCGTCCTCCTTCTCCAATATCTCCTGTTTCTTCTCCAGAGTCAACACCACTTTCTTCCTCTTCTCAAGTGGCAGGGCCATCATCACACACACGATAAAGAAGGTGCAGAGCAGCAGCAAGCCCTGCAGGAGGTAGGGAATCACCACAAAACCAAGAACTTCTGGAGCCATTTTGAGGGTGAGTTGACGAGCTGGCAGCTGAGCGGGGAATGAGAGAGGCGGGAGGCGTGAAAACACAGCTGGTCGGCGTGCGCAGGAAATTCAAATTGACGCGGTCCAAAAGAATAGTTTTTTTTTTTCCGTATTTTTTTTTTATTTTTGGGCATTTTGGGGGTCGGACAGCCTACGATGTCCGAATAGTGTTGTATCCGGATAGTGGACGTCTGGATAGTAAAGAGATTACTTCACCGATTAGCAGATAGTTATAATTTACAAAAGTCATATGCGTTCTCATCTTGAATATTGCTCACCCTTGTGGAATGGATGTGGAGAGGTTGCATTAAAACAGCTAGAGAAAATTCAGAAGAAACGTGTTGAAATTATTAATAACCCTGCTATTACAAATATTCTGCCTCCCCTATGGATAAGAAGGAATGTTGCCTCCCTTGCATTATTTTACAGATATTTTTATGGCAAATGCTGAGACGTTGCGTCCATTATGCCACCTCTCCATGCCTTCCCTAGTTGTGCATGGGCATCTGGCAGCGCTCATGACTGGAATGTCACACTGCATTGCAGAACTTCCGCCTATCAGAATTCTTTTATTCCCCGAACTACATCTTTCTGGAACTCGCTTCCTGAGAGTTGTTTCCCTCCAAACTTCAATCTATAGCTGTTCAAATCCAACTGTTACAGATATTTCATGAATGGAGGACACCAGTAACCTTGTGCATGGATTTTTTTTTTTAATTCATTTGTTTTTCCTGTTCTGTTATTAAAAAAAAAAAAAAAAGTTGTTGAAGGCCGTGAAGAGTATGTATGTGGGTGCTAAGGCTGCAGTGTGTGTGTGTGGAACTGAGTGAATTTTTCCATTTGAAGGTTGGATTGAAACAAGGATGTGTCACGTCTCCGTGGTTGTTCAATCTGTATATGGATGGGGTTATAAAAGATATACAAGGTAGGGCAATGGATGTTGGAGTGGACCTAGTGAGAGAGGGCAGTGTTTGGAAGCTCCCTGTACTGTTGTTTGCAGGTGATACTGTGTTGTTTAGTGAAGATGAAGGGAAGCTGCAAGGCTTGGTAGATGAGTTTGGGAGAGTGTGTAAGAAACGGAATCTAAACGTAAATGTAGGGAAGAGTAAAGTGATTGTCTTCGAGAGAAGTGAAGCCAGTGAATGTACAGTGAGATTGGATGGGGAGGATATGGAGTGCATTTAAGTACTTGGGTAGTGTGATGAGTAAGGATGGAAGTCTGGAGGTTGAAGTGCTTGTAAGGGTGCAGCCGGGAAGGATGGTTGCTGGTTCCTTGAAAGCAGTGATAAAAAACAGGGAAGTGAGCATGGAAATGAAAAAGTTGTTACATGACAGTATTGTGATACCAACTCTAACATATGGAAGTGAAGCTTGGACCCTGTTGGAAGGACAGAAGTCAAGAGTGAGAGCAGTGGAAATGAGTTATTTGAGAGGAGCATGTGGAGTCACATGGAGAGACAGACCAACAAATGAGGAAGTGAAGGAGCATTGTGGTGTGGATATAGACGTGATAGGAAGCGTTAGGAGAAACACGTTTAGGTGGTTTGGGCATGTGGAGAGGATGGAGAGTGAGAGACTGATGAGGAGAGTGTATGTGAGTGAAGTGGAGGGGGGGGGAGGGAAGGGGAGACCAAGGATGAGATGGAGGGATGGAGTGGAGAGGTATATGAGAGAGGGGAGTGTGAGCTGGGAGCAGGGCAGAGAAATGGCAGTGGACTGAGCGATATGGAGATTTGTTTGTGGCCACCCCTTACGGGCTTAAGGCGTCTGGCAATAGATAGATAGATATAATCATAATCTTACTCAGCTAGTGTTGGCACTGCCACAAAAGTCACAAACTTGCCTATCATGCAGAGTTAGGATGCAGTAGTCAGAGGGCATGGAGCAGTGATGGGCCACAAGGGAAGTCACAGCACTACAGCAGCGAGCCGGGTACGGTGGGCCAGAGGCTAAGTCAGCACTAGGGGGTAGCCACAATGTGGGTCACAAATGCGCAGTGCACATATACATCCTCTCTATACGGCATCCACAGGAGAGAATGAGAAAGTGATGGCAGGCTTGGCATGCTGAGTGGGCCACTCCCACAGTGCATTGTGATTGGCTGTTGTGTTGCGTGGTCTGCCTGAAACGCTGATTGGGTCATGTGTCTGAGCCGGATGACATATATCACCAAAAAATGCTTAGTACCACTGATTGCTTCCCATTTCTTAGCTGGATATTGTTTTGATAGATCCAAACAAAAAGTGCCGGAATTGTGATGACGGATAATTTAGAGAATCGGTACAAGTGTCCTTGGCATGGTGCGGTCACTCGATGCTCCATATGTGTGTGCATATCTAATCCACAGATTGCTTAGTTTATAGCTTAATTATGTTATGTTTATGATAACACACACTTGTTTAAGTCTGTGTTGTTTAAATTTTAATTAATAATTAGTACAGCCATCAAGTGATTTGCTTCTGACTGTTGGTGACCTTCGTACCAGTCACCTCAACCCGTGCACCTGTCAGCTATAACTTCTGCATTGTAATGCCTAAAGCAAAATTTTTGGGAAAAAGTTGCATATTGTCTATCTGTCTTTCTATTGCCAGACGCCTCAATCCCGCACGGGGTGGCCAATCGCCTCCACGTCACTCTGTCCCCTGCCATTTCACTACCATGCTCCCAACTCACACCCCCCTCTCTCATATACCTCTCCACTCCATCCCTCCATCTCATCCTCGGCCTCCCCCTCCCTCTCGCCCCCTCCATCTCACTCACATACACTCTCCTCGTCAGTCTTTCACTCTCCATCCTCTCCACATGCCCAAACCACCTTAACGTGCTCCTCGTAATGCTTCCCATCACGTCCTCAACCACACCACAACGCTTCTTCACTTCCTCATTTGTTAGTCAGTCTCTCCATGTGACTCCACATGCTCCTCACAAATAACTCATTTCCACTGCTCTCACTCTTGACTTCTGTCCTTCCAACAGGGTCGAAGCTTCACTTCCATATGTCAGAGTTGGTATCACAATACTGTCATGTAACAACTTTTTCACTTCCATGCTCACCTCCCTGTTTCTTATCACTGCATTTAACGAACCAGCAACCTTCCTTCCCTGCTGCATCCTTTCGAGCACTTCACCCTCCAGACTTCCATCCTTACTCATCACACTGTCCAAGTACTTAAATGCACTCACATTCTCCATGCCCTTCCCATCCAATCTCACTGTACATTCACTAACTTCAGTTCTCTCGAAGACCATCACTTTACTCTTCCCTACATTCACCTTTAGATTCCATTTCTTACACACTCTCCCAAACTCATCTACCAAGCCTTGCAGCTCCCCTTCGTCTTCACTCAACAACACAGTATCATCTGCAAACAACAGTAGAGGGAGTTTCCAAACACTGCCCTCTCTCACTAGGGCTGCTCCAACATCCACTGCCTGACCTTGTATCTCTTTTATAACCCCATCCATATACAGATTGAAGAACCATGGAGACATGACACATCCTTGTTTCATATCGTGTGGTGGGAAATACAATTGGTTGAGTCAAGTTAACAAAATTTAAGTTAGGTTGGGATAAATCAGCACTGGTAAGGGTAATTTCTTGCTTGAACCAGCATTCTAATGTGGCATCCATTTGTCTTCGGTGCTCCACAAGATGGCGTCTGTGTCTTCGGTGACTTGGGGATTGTAAGCATCATTTGCCACTTTTATGGCAACTGTTTACCATCATAGATATAATAAGAAAAATAAACATTAAGAATAAGAAGTGAACTAATTAGGTCTTGCTGCTGCTTAAAGTAAACTGTACATTTACCTCACTGATTCTACAGCTAAGGGCAAGGCAAGTGGCTGGTCGAGAGGTTGAGGAGGTACATGTACCCAGTAACCTATTAAATATTCTCCTGTATTGTGGCTTTATCATTTTTGATAATCCTATTCATGCTTATTTGTTTTTCTTGTACTTTCCATAACATTATGTACTGTATTTATTGGGTCAGAATCATTGTAAAAATGAAATTTATGGTTTCAGCTTGGGGTACCTGGGACCAGTTACCATTTGGGGTAGGTGGGACCATTACGGTATATGCCATTGAATCTGTATTTTCGGTATCATGCAATTCCGTTATCTTGCACCATGTTTTATACCAGTTATTTGCAATAACCAAGGGATCACTGTATATGTTACTGAACTCATGAGGCTAATAAATGTTATTTCAGAAACTGTGGGGTCAGGTGGCGAAGTGTGTCATAGTTGGCTGAGCACCACCAGTGATGATATAGTTCCTGCTGCTGCACACAGAACTGTCTTCTGGAACACAAGCTCTGCACTATGCAATGTGATCCAACAGATTAACAGAGGAGCTTTGTCACAGAGCTTGTAAGTGCAGGTTTGTTTAGACAGGGTTTCCTGTTAGATGTGTATGAAACATCAGGAGATTGCACCACCTCCAATGCTACGCTATTCAAAGTACAGTACAGGGGTATCTGTAATTTTGTCAGGGAAGCTGAATTTTTTTTTTTAGATCTTTAAGGTATCTGCTCCTCTCAAGATAAATCTACCTGTATGTCCATTTGTTTCTCCATCATCCATCAGAAATGATCCTCTCTGCCCAACCATTCCAATCCTTTTATCCTTTTGAACATCATGATTAAATCTCGTCTCTCCCCCCTCTCATGTATAGTTTGTAGCTTCAACTTTGTTGATTTCTTCTTATAGGAATACTCTCTCAGGCTGGGTATCATCTTCATAACCATTCTTTGATTTTTTTTTCTTCCCCCCCCCCTCCCCTCCATATGAGGAGTTTGGGACAGGGAAGGTTTGGAGCCAGCAATTCCAGTGTTTGGCCCTTGGCTTTTGATTAACATTGCTACTGTGAGCTGAGAAATAAAAGATGCGGATGGGGAAGGCAACAGGTGTGTCTGGGTTGACTGCTGAAGTGTCGAAAGCCTCAGGAGATATAGGAGTGAGGTTAGTCACTGACCTGATAAATATGATTATATATTGACTCTACCGGATACGTTTATGTGAAGCTGCAGAATGTGGTGAATGTTTTTGGCGTATCAAATAGAGCCAGGATTCTGGGGGCTTAAATGGTTTGCGAATGGAAGCGTGGCCTATTGGATTGGGTAAATTTGGGCTGTCAGGATATTGCTACTTCTCACCCTGCCCTAAGGTGGGAAAGAAGGTCTGGATAATGATGATGATTATGATTATGATGATGAATATGTGAGTGTGTTGTCCCAGATGATTGGCTGAAGAGTGTAATTGTAAATGTGTACAAGGGGAAGGAGGATGCCCTGGAAAGAGGAAATTATAGAGGCATAAAGCATTTAGACCAGATAATGAAGGTAATGGAGAGAGTTTAGAAGGTATGATTAAAGAAAGTTCAAGTTTTTAATGAGATGCGGTTTTGGTTTATGCGAGGCAAAGGGACCACTGATACCATATTCATTGTGCAACAGCTTCAGGAAAAATATATTGGAAAGAAAAAGGAACTGTACTTTGTCTTTGTTGATTTGGAGAAGGCCTTTGACAGAGTCCCTAGAGGTGGCAAGGTGGGCACTGAAAAAGCTTGGGATCGAGGAGTGGCTGGTTAGGGTCGTTATGGTCATGTATGAGGGTGCTTACACCCAGGTAAGGATGAGTGAAGATTTGAGTGATGAGATTTCCATGAATGTTGGTGTGCATCAGGAGTCAGTCTTGAGCCCCTTGTTGTTTAATATCATACTTGAAGTCCTCTCACTTAAATTCAGAAATGGACTCCCGTGGGAGATGTTGTATGCTGGTGATTGGTGTTGGTTGCAGAGAATGAAAGGGAGGTGGAGGAAAGATTTAGGAACTGGGGAGATGGTATGGGGCACAAGGGCTTAAGAGTAAATGCAGATAAATCAAAAGTGATGGTATCTAGGGCTGGTGGAGGTACTGTCACAAGGGCATAGGAGGTAATTCCATCTTGTCCAGTGTTTGTGATAAGTGGCTGTATAAGAGATGTATTGGTATTAGAGGTAGACTGTGAAATAATGCTGATTTCATATGTGTGGTGTGTTGGGGAGAGCATGTGGAGATTGTCAGGCAAGAAAGGATTGAACATGCTGGTGAATCTCATGAGTGTGTGTGGCAGTGTTTTGCTATTTGGGAGACTTGTTATGTGCTGCAGGTGGGGCTGGAGTGAGGAGTGGTTGGAGCTGTTGCCTTTCCTGACATTGAGGGTGCTTTCCCTCCATGCTAAGGGATCTTTGTATACAGCATGTGTTAGGAGTGTAATGCTGTATGGTAGTGAGATTGGGCAGTAATGGAAGAGGATATCTGCAGACTTAAACATACAGAAATGACAGTGATTAGGTGGATGTTCAGTGTGTCCCTGAATGATAAGCTTGATGGAGCTAGGTTAATGATGGAGGAGTTGAGGGGTAGGATGGGACTGGATTGTATTGGTGTTGTGATGAGGAGAGGTAGATTGAGATGGTTTGGGCATGTGGAGAGGATGGGGGATTATAATTGGGTGCAGAAAATTAGAAGTGTTAATGTTAATGTTAGGGTTGCTAAAGGTAGGCCGAAAAAGACCTGGGATGAGGTTATTGATTGTGACCTCAAGGATAAGGGATTGAATAGGGAAGCTGCCATAGATTGAGCTCCAAGGAGAGCCACCATTAACCCCTCTTGTACGCAATTCTCCAGCTTCGACTACCTCCCATGATTTAAGAACAGGCTTTTTTTTTTTTTTTTCACTTTCTCAAAGGTTAAAAGTTTTATTCATGATTTATAGTTTGAATTTATTCACCTGAAAACACAAACCCCACCCCCTAGACCAGATAGTTACATAGCTATGGCCCATTAAAGTTAATAATAGTTACCCATCACGGCCCGGGTGAGAAAGAAAAATATGCCAGAGGGGGTTAAAGGTGCTCCATGCTTGGGGGTTGGGGGGGTTAGGTTGGGAAGGCCTGGAGGGTGTGTATGGAGATGGAGGGTTAGGAGGAGACCATCACCAGACACAAAGAAGGGCCCCTGTGGAGTACAAGGACGTGGAGGGAGGGTAGGGGGGAAATGCCCTCCCCACAGATGACTGGGGGGGATGGTCATGGGGGGAATCCACATCGAAGGGGTTGAGGTTGCATGAGGCAGGTGTGGGAGGGATGGTGGTGGTGGTAAGAATGGAGGGAGGTAGGGTTGTAACAACGTAGTGAGGTAGAGGAATGTTGCGAGAGGGAGGTGGGAGATACACCCCCACCGCCCAGGTACAGGCCTGGATCCTCCCTCCTGCGTGTCCAACACTTAGTTCTGATTGGTCAGAAACCATCTACGTCACATCTGGGGTGGAGCAAGCTGCTGCCAGTTTTTTGTGGAAGTTGCACGATCAACATTCCTTGTTCATTTAAAAAATTGTGAAAAAATGTTGATTTTCGAGCTTAGTACTTTAGGGATTAAATGACCAAGGCCAGTGCATGCAAGCATGTTGGAGCCCTCAAAAACAAACGAATGAATGAAATGAAGCTTTTCAGAAATCGTTTGCTATTAAGAGTTTGCTTCCCCCCACCACCACCACCAGCACCACCACCACCACCACCAGCAACTGGCAAGATAAGTTATAACATACGTGGTTGAGAAAAGGAGTACAGTACTGTACACCATGGAATTTATGTAGGCCAGTACCAGACTTTTTTGTTTATTCAAGAGTAATCCTGTCAAAGTACAGGATGTCTTTCCTGTGTGTCTGGGATATGCTCCATAGAAATTTTTTTTTTTCCCCACATTACAATACTCTTCTTTAAAACTAGCAATACAGTCGACTGTCACTATTCAAGGGGTTTACCTACCGGATTAATACAGTAAAAGCTCGATTATCCTGGTTTCGGCATATCCAGACTGTGTCCTAATGATTCAGTGGTACAGTAATACTTAAGATTATCCATGCGATAGCACCAGTTTAAACAGTAAGCCTCCTGTTTGCTAGTGAGCGAGCCACAGTTAAACAAGCGTGAGTCTCCCCCTTACCCTTGCCTCCTGCTAACAACTCGTTCACGAGGGTGATGGGTTGGAGTTTGGTGAAGCGATTGATGAGGAAGGGAAGCCACTGCCAGAGAGTTGCTCTTGTTTGCTTTTTCGCAAAACATATGCCTTACAAGTATACCCGATGTACGATACCCCTAGATACGATACCCTGGCTTAACGATGAGGGTAGAAATACCACCATACCCTGCCTAACGATGTCCAAACCCTGGGTTAACGTTGGGTTTTTATTTTTTGTTACCGATTTTGATGATATTTCAGACTAAAATTGTGTGTTTAGGTTGATTTGTAAACTGTTTTTAAACTTAGATTAACTTGTTTTAGCCATAGGTGGGGTGAACGTTGTCATTTTGAGGTACAGTTTACTAAGCTTGATTTTTTTCCAGACTTCTGTTTGATGATGTTCAGATTTTATTTGTTAGTTTTAGTGAGTTATTTACAGGTGTTAGGGTTAGGTTAGCTTCTTTTAAAGCTGTTAGGCCATTTAGGTTGGCTTTAAACTTGTTTTTGGGCTCATTTGGGTCTGTTTTGGACTTGGTTGGGGGGGGGAAATCCAAGGCTGAAAAAATGCATCCCATTACTTTACCTTTTTTTATTTTTTTATTTTTTTTTATAAACATGTCCAACTCTGGACAAAAGCTTCAGGGCCTATTCCCAAGTCCCAATAGTCCTCCTTGGGGCCCAGTAGTCCTCCTACATCTCCACATGTCATCACTTCAGTGCTAATGCCCACCATCCATATTGAATACAAGCTAGGGCTGTCTCATACAAGACTGGTGTACTGGTATTAGCAGAGGTATTTTTATGAAATGTCAGCGAGTTATCTGGTAGATCAGAAAAGTCTCCTTTTTGAGAAATTCGAATCCTTAAACTGATCCCTGCCCCATCCAGGATTCGAACCTGGGTCCATTAGGATTGTAGGCCGCCTCTCTACCAATTCTGCCACCGCATCCCCCAAATCTACCTTGGTACAGTATATGATACCCTGCCTAACGATGGGGCTTTACCTAACCAATTGCGTTGTTAAACTGGGGTATACCTGTACTTTAAGCAGTAGAAGCACTTAGCCATATCAGTTCTTCTTCTTTTAGAGTGTCTGTTATATCTTTCTGATTATTTCTGGGTGGTAAATAAACATTTTTTATTAGTCTGGTTCCCAATTGTTTCTAGCGGTTCCACTGTGGCGACCTGTTTGATTTTTCAGCGAAATGGCAGAAGGGACTGTTCTAACCTAAGTGTTCAACTAAACCTAACCTATCCAAGCATAACCTCATAATAATTTAAACTAACCTAACCTAATCTGGGCTCCAGTTGGGAAATTGGGAAACAAAATACACCTTTGAGTATGATGAGAAAGTTTCCTCTGTTATTCAGAAAAAAATCATTGGTATGGCTTTAGGAACATGATGTTGATAATGGGGGAAATTTTTCAGCCGGAAAAGGTAATTTACCACCCTCAAAATAGTCAGAAAAATTCAGAAAACAAATTAGAGGAATATGAACTGAATTGGTAAGGTTTTTAGGCTGTATGTTTAGACAAAATTTATGGGTTTCACATTTTTAGGGGGTGAAATGGAATGAAAATGTTTGCTAATTAGAAAAAAATTGCCCTTTCATCTGACATGTTCTCTTAAGTTAGCATTCAGTTCCACATTCTTCATTCATTTTCACACTTCCTAGCACATTTTGGACTGACTGAGCATTCAATAATTTCCGCTGCTTAACCCCTAAACTGCGGGTCGTCACTTTCGTAATGGTCGGGTGCAATGGATCATACCGCGGGGCGTCACTTCTGTGACTCTGTGTTTTTTTTTTTCATTCGCCCTGGCTTTCAGGTGGTGACTTGTATCATCTATCAGCATTGCCAATGTCCAACAGTAGTCAGAGATGCTATTGTCATCAGTGCTTCCATCCATTGTTGACAATTTAGCTATTTTTCCCTATTCTAGACTCCCCTCCCTACCCTCCATTACCCTCTCGTGTCGTCTGCTCAGCCGCTCTGCGCTAAGTAAATCTTCCCCGGATTTTTCCACTGTTTTCATCAATTGAAATGAGCCCTATGCCCTATTCTTATACAAAATAATATATATATATGAAAAATAAGGTAATTGATAGTGCTATACACTTGAAATTGGCTAATTATCACTTGGCAACATCCAACCTGCACTCGTTTGCTAATTTCCCCGGCTTTTTTTTTCCTGTGAAATATGCTGTACAGTAAATCCTTCAACTTTGCGAACTTTAACTTTGCGATTCACCAATTTTGTGAGGTAGTTCCAAAAGTCATGTATTTTTTAACATTTATGAACTTTGCGACTGATCACACACTTTATGAGGTCGAGTGGTGGAAGAGTCGTCTTTCTGCACTACTTTGCCACCCCGAGTAATGACGTCATGGTTCATTGGGCATACTGAGCCTCCTAGTTCAGTGGTCTGCCTCCCCGCCATGTTTGTTTGCACCTGTTTCCAACCAAGGTCACTGACCTTCACAATTTCGTGGTGCTTCTCGCAATACTCCAGCAGTCTAACCTTGCATGAGTGGTATCATGGCGCCAACGGGTAAGAAGCACAAGAAAATAATTTTGGAGACCAAACTGAAAATGATTGAAAGGAAAAAAGCTGGTGAAGGTAATTCTGCTATTGGTCAGGAGTTTGGTGTTGGTGAATCGACAGTGAGAATGATTTTAAAGAACAGTGAACAAATCAAGCAAGCAGTAAATAACTATGGAGGTGCTCAATTTGATGGCAGAATGCTGGTGGACAACAAAGAAGTGCTAATAAAAATGGAAAGATATCTTCCTCACTACATTCAAAGAAAGGAAAAGGAAGGGGGGTTGCATTAGATGGGCACCATATAAGGGAGCAGGCAAAGATATTCTATCACACGTGGCTTAAAAAAGCCATTAATCCTCCAACAAAACCTTTCAAGGTGTCGAATGGGTGGCTATGCCAGTCCTCAAAAGGAAGGGGTTTAAGCACATCAGGTTCAGTGGCGAGTGAGGCAGTGCTGACTGCAAATTGGTCGGCTTCACTCCAAGTTAAGCACTTTTTCCCACTCTTTCTCTCTACTCTACCTCTTAATTTTATGATAATAAATGAAACAAACATGAACTGATGTACTGTACAGTAATATTAATAAGAAAACATCATAGGTAAGAAACATTTAAAAAAAAAATGCATTTACACTGATGTGAAGACTGGTGTGGTTAACGGGACTGGTGGCGGGGCAAGGCTTGGCTACTGTGGCCCCGCGGGTCCTACGTCATCACTATCACTGTCGGCAGATATTTCCACATCTTGCTGTGTTTTTTCTGCCTCTCTCATGAATCCCTCGAAGTCAGAATCGTCACTGGGGTCATCAGAATGAAAAAGGTTAGGGATGCTAGGATCGCTGGCTGCTTGGGGAGGGGTGGCAGGACGGCTGGTCGATGGGGCAGGGTCTCTTTGGGTTCTCTTGAATTTTGTGATTAGAGACTGCTTCCTCTTGTTAACCCCATCTCTGTGGAGGTCAGCATAAAAGCGAAGCAGCCGAGAATTAACGATGCATAACCTGACCAATATTCTCGCCGTCATTGACCAGCTGAAAAAAACCATCGTGAACAGCGAATGTGACAATTTAGGGCTCAGCAAGCATGCCACGGTGTTGACAGGGCCCTTCGTTTTTATGCTGACCTACACAGAGATGGAGTTAACAAGAGTAAGCAGTCTCTAATCACAAAATTAATGAGAACCCCAAGATACCCTGCCCCATCGACCAGCTGTCCTGCCACCCCTCCCCAAGCAGCCAGCAATCCTAGCATCCCTAACCTTTTTCATTCTGATGACCCCAGTGATGATTCTGACTTCGAGGGATTCATGAGAGAGGCAGAAAAAACACAGCAAGATGTGGAAATATCTGCCAACAGTGATAATAATGACTTAGGCCCCGCGGGGCCACAGTAGCCAAGCCTCGCCCCGCCACCAGTCCCGTACACCAAGGCAATCTTCACATCAGTGTAAATGCATTTTTTTTTAAAAATGTTTTTTACCTATGATGTTTTCTCATTAATATCACTGTACAGTACATCAGTTCGTGTTTGTTTCATTTATCATCGTAAAATTAAGAGGTAGAGTCGAGAGAAAGTGTGGGAAAAAGTGCTTACCTTGGGGTGATGTCGACCAATTTGCCTTTATTTCATATGTTTAATTGTTTGAATTTTGCGAATTTTGATTTTGCGAGGGTTTCTGTCGACCATATTCTCACAAAATTGGAAGCACTGTATGAGCTACTCTCGTAATATAAATGAACATAAGAAAGGAAGGGAGAAGCCTAAGTGATATTTATATTTACTTGGAACTACCTAATTTATTATGTATTGTCTAGATTTCCTACGACTTATTTCTTAGCATGTACATTAGCAGCTGACATTTTCAACTCTTGGCTACTGAGATACGTATTATACATTCAGTTCGCTCTCGTCCTTCACGGTGAAATCACATCGCAGTCGCGCCCCTCCGTTTCTGCCCCTTTTGCGCCCATTATAAAAGGCCCTGTGCCTCTACCCCTACTAAACATCGTGTGGGAAGCGGTAAAGGACTGTAGATATATATAAGTGTAATAAAGTACAAGAATTAATAAAGTGTGAGTGTGTATATGAGTAAGAAATGACAGAATACCAGCGGCGAATTAGCGTGAGTGGGAGGCTCGTATGCGCTCGTATTTTACATTGCTTTCACAGTGTTTTTTTTTTAAAGTATGGATTCCAGACTACTTGGAAATCATTGTATAGTGTTTCTAGTGTTAATATCTGGCAGTGGTATTCATATTACGGGAAGTGTAAAGTGGAGACTTAGTTACCCAACTTCAGAAGTCTCCACAAGTCCTACGGTAGTCGACGAGTGCTAAAAAATACATCCCAGGAGAAAGCTGAAGGTATGTGCCATATGCATATGTAATTATAATATTCTAGGACTAATAATTGATTTTTGGCAAATATTTTAAAAAAGTCAGTCAGAGCGCGAATATCCCCATGGAATGGGCACGGCGCGCCTCTAACAATCCCACGGTTTAAGAGTTAAAGTTAAGCATACATTTACTGCTCATTCTTTTGTTTGTTCTTGTGTGTATGTGTGAAAGAGAGACCAGTGATACAAACAATGTCCATCAATACACCCATATTTCTCACCAAGCCCTCTTCCTCCCATCATCCCCAGACATCAGTTTTTGCTCCCCAAACCTCACTTCCCACAACATCCTAGAGAGTTGTCAAAACCCTTGGCTCTGACCACCTCCCAATCATCATCACTACCAAAACCAGAATCACCCCAGCTGTCCGCAGACACCCATACACTAATTATAAGAGAGCCAACTGGGAGGTTTTCACAACTGAAACAGAACAACACTTTGAAATATTAAACAGTACACCCATCACAAACATCAATCTGTGCACACTTTCAGTACAGTTATTCAAAACACAGACAGAAGACACATTCCTGTAGGCAACAGAAAGAGACACAATCCCATCTTCACACCAGAAATTCAAGGCCTCATCATTCAATGCGACATTACAACACTCTCCAACACTCCATACACAAGACACCATACAACAAATACAAGAACTCAACACTCAAATAAACAATAATAGATCAGAGCAGCAAACACTAAATTGGAATAATTATCTCCAAACACTTGATCACAAAACAAACACCAGCAAACTAAACAGCATCACATTCTCCAGCAGTGACACTACACAATCACATGCTGCCATCACAACAACAGACACTGTGCCCTCAAACAATGAACAGGCAAACGCTCTCATTAATCACTTTTCACACGTCAGCCATCTAAATCCCCGTTGCAACGACCAACGTGTCATCCGATGCAGGAGACAATTCATCACAGACCCAGACTTTGCACCCTTTACTTACAGCCAGACGAAGCACATCATTAGCAGCCTTAAGCATTCATCTCCCTGTGGCCCAGACAACATAAGCAACATACACCTTAAACACCTTGGACCACAAGGCATACAAGCACTCACCAACATATCATATTACAGCTACTCACGCAGCATAATACCCAGCATCTAGAAGCATGGTATTATCATGACCATCCCCAAACCCAACAAAGATCCCACGTTACCTTCCTCACACCACCCCATCACATTCCTCCGCACCCCCTCCAATGACACTGAATGACAGGTATTACAATTAGCACCTCACATCCCCCTAGCCCCATCACAACATGGTTTTATGCCACTTCACTGTAGAGACACTCGTCTTACAGACCTTGCACAAAAAGTTTTGATGGCATCAGTTTAGTCCTAGCCACACTAGACATTAGCAAAGCTTTTGATGCCATCCCCCGCCACAACTTCACAAACATATATTCAACACAAACATGCACAGTAACACAAAAATATGGCTGGCAAACTGTTTACCAGGCAGATATGCATATGTAACATTTGCTGGTCAGTCGTCGAACATCAGAAACTTCACAAACGGTATCCCTCAAGGATCTGTTTTGTCCCCTACACTCTTTAACCTATACATGTACGACATACCGACACCCCACACACCACAAAAAAACATAGCTTCCTATGCAGATGACATAACACTTACATGTATACACCAAAACACAATCATAGCCGCACACATCCTCCAATCTTACCTCAACACATTACATGAATGGTTCACCACAAACAGACTCACAATAGCCCCAGCCAGATCTGCAGTGGCCCTTCTCACAATCTGAACAGCAGAACATAATCACATTCCACACCTCACCATAACAACACTCCCTACCACACACATACACACACACCCAAAATCCTTGGTGTAACATACAGTACATCAATGTCATTTAAACAACACATCCCAAACATTAAAAACAAATTAACACCAAGACTCAGTGGCCTAAGGTCTCTTGCCCATACAACATTTGGACACTACAAACAAACCACTACCACAGTATACAAACACTATATATATTCAATGATGAATTATGCAAGCCCTACTTGGGCTTCTAACCTCACTAAAACACACTACAGACCTTACAGAACAAGGCCCTAAAAAAAAAAAAAAAAATCACAGGCTGCACAGCTACTACACCTATAGACCACCTATACCAATAAACCAAAGTCCTCAGAGTCAAGGATCATCTAGACATGAGAGGCACTCACATTCTTCCTGCAGCCTCCACAAACCCTCACCATCCATTACACTGCATGGCAGCACATCGACAGACACACCAAGGAGCATCAAAACAACACCCAGCACACAGTATCATACACAAATACTGTCATCTCTTCCCCCTCGCCCACCTCAAACCAGCTTCTGGAAGCATATGCGTGCTTAAATCATTCGCCACTCACTCAGAGACAACACACAACCGCATGCATGACTGCCTGATATCCACCCTTCTGAATCCTACCTCTCTCGTGAGGACAATGTTCACCAGGCCAGGCTGTTATGTGGGCATCATCCAGCCCTCTTGAGTTTTCAGAAAAGGCTGGATGTCTCCATCACTCATGCCTGTCCAGGATGCAACACAGCACCCCATACTGTCATGCACATTATGGAAGACTGCATTACACACAGTTGCATGTGCCAACAGCACAACATACACTCCTTGAGAGCTCTGTGGGAAAGCCTGGTCTTGGCCTTGGCGTTCCTTGGGGACTCAAGGCTGTTCGGCCAGACTGCTTAGGGAACTACTACTGCTACTGCTGAAACTACCGCTACTACTGCTTTCTTTTTTTTCCTTTTATTTTTTTTTTACCCTTTGAGATTCCGATGATGATTCTGTTCGTCATTTCAAATCCAACCTCAGAGATTCTGATGATGCTTTTAATCGTCATTTTATGAAACTTTTGTAAAATATTCACCATGAATCGTGTTTACTTCTTATGACAGAGATTCGAGACTGATGTCACAGAATGGTTGCTATATGCATGGTGGGTACTGCACAGTTGGTCTGACTCGTGGCTTTGTTTCTTTATCGCTTTATTCTCGGTGAATATTTTTCTTCAGCAAGGTATAAAATTTTTGGTTTCTGACTAACTTCAACTTGTCACTTTGACCTTTTATTTTCTTTGTTTTCCTTTTTTGAACACATTACGATAAAGTACAACTGTTCAGCCTCAGAATAACACCACAACCAGCACCCTATCATAAGAGTGTATTTACACTGACTGCTCAAAGAAAACGATTGCAAAGTGAATATGCGGCCGAGACTAAAATGAAATTCTGCATCTCTTTCCTGTCACTTTACCCTGCAATGAAATGCAAAAGTTACCATAATCTATACATCATTGTAAAGGTAATTTATTGTAGTTTTGCATGGTTTAAGCCAGATTTACATATCTTTATTAGATTTTTTTTATGAATATTTTTCTATGGCAAGGTATAAAATTTTTGGTTTTCACCTAACTTCAACTCATCATTTTGACATTTTATTTGCTTTGCTCTCCTTTTTTGAACCTACTGAAATAAAGTACAACTATTCAGCTTTAAAATGACACCTAAATCAACATTCTATCATGAAAAGTGTATTTATACAGAGGGATCAAAGAAAAATATCGCGCCGCGAGATGTGGGTCAGCTTGAGAGTGACTGACTCTAGCACAGACATAATGTGCCTGGCCCAAAAACCTGATAGGGTTTTGGGAATTATATTGTTAAGATCGAAGCCAGACTTCCCAATACAGTTCACCATTTGGAGTTCTAATGTGACAGTTAACACTAACCCTCATATTACATTCTGTTGGCCCTGAGCATGCCAATGGCTGTGGTTACCAACCATCCACTATTACTTTTATTGTTTTATTTTATATTCATTAACATTACATTATTAATAAAGTCATTAATCTATTGGAGTCGCTGGTCTATACGACTCTCAACCACAGTAGCTTCGTAATCCATAACCGCCAGAGAGACAATTCTGAGGGCTGATCATCTTTTGCCCCTGAAAAATAGGAGTGCAGACCTCATGATGGAGAATGACAGTCGACTTCTCATCCAGACCACAACAGAACTCTGTGGCTGACGCTTCTTCTCAGAAAGAACCTTTGCCAGTCTCAAGTAGAATCTCACCGTCTCTGGACCCATCCCATCTGATGTTAACACAAGAGCATCGAATCGACTGGTCGACATGTTGGATCCTTTCTTGATAATTTCTGTTTTTTTCTTGTTCATTCCTTTTGTGTGCAGTTTTGAGAGAGAGTTCATGATGACATGCTGCCATAGGATCAAATATCTTAGTGTCGAAGAAAGCCCTCTCCCCACGTGTCCAGAAGCCTCGAGCACTGACGTCCACTGTTGCGTCATTTGATGTTTGCTGTTCTGTAGGTGAAGTGCTCGCTGTCTAGGGGTAGCAGAGCTGGCTCAGTCGTGACATCATGGTACATTTCCTGCAGCATTTTGGCAGTGAGGTCATGTACTTCATCATGTTGGATGCAAACAAAGCCTCTTTTCTTGCAAACCGTTGCATGGTTTGCATCAAAGGCAGTGGCACAGGCACAGTGTTGAGGTAGGTTCTCTATTGGCCACCCATATCTCGAGGCTATGGCGTCATTAAATTCTTGTTTGTTGAAGTGGAAGCCTTTTGCCTTGAGATGCAGGGTTGTCAGCCAGTGCCCCAACCTCCTGTTCAATTTCAACTCTTCTGTTTTGGTCTGGTGTTAGATGTCTGGTTATGTGCTGCAGCTGGTCATTTTGTCTTGCTTCTTGCTCCTTGCTTATCTTTGTCTTTATGTCTTTCTGCCTTTGGTGGTCGCTTTCACTCATCTCAGTTTGGGCACAAATCTTCTGTGACAAGGATTCTGTGAGCCTGAGTGAATTTCTATGTTCATTTGCCACGGCTGCTGGATTTATAATGCCAAGGCCTCCCATCCTGGGTGGTAGTGTTAGAAGGTTGCTGCTGCCGTCGCTGCTGTTGCTGCATTCCATTAACCCCTTCAAAGCCGATGGCTTTGAACAACACTTTACTGGACTGGTGTCATTGACATTGAGTTTGGGTGAGCTATAGAAAACTGCGGACTATTATGGGAAAGGAACGAAGGTCACTGGTATGTTTATGCAACCGTACTCAACCATCCCAACCAATCAGGCAGTCACTTCATCTCAGATGTTTTTATTTTCATATGTTCACATGTTAATGTAACATGCGCTGTAATTTTATTAATTCTTCCACGAATCATAGCAAATCACAGGATGGGCTTGGGGGGGGGGATGCGAGGTGTAAGAAAAGGAAATTGATTTAAGTACTTTGAAAAAAATGGTCCCAAGGTCAGCCATGGGAGCATGCCAATTTCTGAACCCACAGCCATTGAGGGGGGTAAACATTCGCTCTACTTTAACCCGCCGAGTCGCGACCGGTTTTTTACCTAGCCTACCCCCAGATCCCGACCAATTTTCGACTTTTTGTTTTTTGGCTAAAACTTTCGCTTTTGGTGAGAAACAATGGAAAATCACCAAGAAATTGCTTACTTACGCTCAGAAGTGGTCTAGACAGGTATACCCTCGCGCATCTGGGCCTCGTTCTCTACAAAGGCGCACTGCAGTTCTCTCATTGTCCATGATGGGGTTACTAAACCAAACCAACATTGATACATCAGTATACATTTATTAGGTCAAAAATAACATTTTGTATAATGTAATGATTTCCATACAAAATTATAGGTGATATAAACGTTTGTTCGTTTTGCGGCTACCTGAAAATCGCCGATTTCTGTCACACTTGACTCCCTGAGGCTGTTCTTTGAACTTACATTCTAATTTTTGGCAAACGTTATACTTTTCTACACTCATTATATTTTGTTCAACTTTCCATAACACTTATCACATACTGACAGGCCTGTACTAGTATTGTGAGCAATATTTTATCGTGTATTCACATGTCTTACTGTACAGTATTATTGGGCATATTTTCGCAAGCACACAGTATTTTTTTTTTTATTTTCAGCTTCGATAATAATCTTCCACAATGATTTTACCAATTTTCAACCTCAAGAACTGTTATCACATGCTGACAGGCCTTTACTAGTATTGTGAGCGATATTTTACTGCGCATTCACGTGCCTTCCTTTACAGTAATATTGAGCGTGATATTTTCATAAGCACACAAGTATTTCTTTTTTTATTTTCAACTTCGATAATATTCTTCCACAATGATTTTACCCATTTCCAACCTCAAGAACTGTTATCACATATTGATAGGCCTTCAGTAGTATGGTGAGTGATATTTTATCGCGTATTCACATGCCTTACTACAGTATACAGTAGTATTGAGCGTCATATTTTCGCAAGCACTGAGTTTTTCTTTTTTATTTTCAACTTCGATAATATTCTTCCACGATGATTTTACCCATTTTCAACCTCAAGAACTGTTAGCACATTTTGACAGGCCTTACCACTGTTGCGAGCAATATGTTCACTCCCGCACCCTTCCCCACACCATAGGACTGTGGAGAGGGAGCGTGGGAATACTGCGGGGTGAATAATGTACTGTGGAGCGGCTCCACCACACCTGCCTCCGCATGCACCACGTGGGAGCGCAAGACACAACCACTTTCACTTTCCACAATTATCACTCCCGCACCCTTCGCCACAGCATATGGCTATGGAGAGGGAGCGTGGGAATACTGCGGGGCGAATAATGTACTGTGGAGCGGCTCCACCACACCTGCCTGCCGCCCACGTGCACCACGTGGGAGCGTAAGACACAATCACTTTCACTTTCCACAATTTTCACTCCCGCACCCTTCTCCACATCATAGGACTGTGGAGAGGGAGCGTGGGAACACTGCGGGGCGAATAATGTAATGGGGAGCGGCTCCACCACACCTGCCTGCTGCCCGCCCAGGTGCACCATGTGGGAGCACAACACATAACCACTTTCACTTTCCACAATTATCACTCCCGCAACCTTCCTTACATCACAGGACTGTGGAGAGGAAGCGTGGAAATACTTAGGGGCAAATAAAGTACTGTGGAGCGATTCCACCACACCTGCCTGCCGCCCACGTGCACCACGTGGGAGCGCAAGACACAACCACATTCACTTTCCACAATTATCACTCCCGCACCATTCTTCACATCATAGGACTGTGGAGAGGGAGCGTGGGAAAACTGCGGGGCGAATAATGTAATGGGGGGTGGCTCCACCACACCTGCCTGCTGCCCAGGTGCACCACGTGGGAATGCAACACACAACCACTTTCACTTTCCACAGTTATCACTCCCGCCCCTACACTTCTACCATACCCAAACAAGGAAATAGATCCATACCAAATACGCCGCCTTGTTCCTTCGCTTCTATGTGGAGAGATTCGCTCGTAGCCCACCCATGAAGGAAGACCACATCCACGTGCTCCGCCCTCATCCTCGCTCTCATTTGATTCCTCGTGAGCGGGCTGCATGGAGGTTCGGCCACGTCCTCGTCCTCTACCCTGGCCTGCTTGGCGATATACATCGTACTGCCGCTTCCTAGGTGACAGGCCCTCCTCATCACTGCTACTCGTTTCCTCACCAGGGAACACGTAATTCACGTCACGGACATCATCATCCAAGGGCGAGTCACTATCCCCAGTGAATTCCGGAGGATAAGTGTCCAAAACGGCCTGAATTTCATCATCAGAGAGACCATGCCGCGCCATGTCTGTCCTAGGTCACTGCAGCCAGGCAAGTGGCCGAGTAGCAGGTGAGTGCGGATCACGCGCGGTCCCGGAATGTCCCCACTTGAGGCAGCTAGCGGAAGGTCTTCCACGCCTATGTACCAAAAATCATCTGCGAATGTTGAAAAATGTGCACACGACAGGCCTTGCAATTGCGTGATGTACGGTGTACGTCGTTAGATCTATCTATCTATCTATTGCCAGATGCCTCAATCCCGAACGGGGTGGCCACAAACAAATCGCCTCCATGTCACTCTGTCCCCTGCCATTTCACTACCACGCTCCCAA
>JAGKTI010002721.1:0-34026 GCA_018397915.1 Birgus latro | reverse complement strand
TTTTCAAGAATTCTCCCCCAGTATCCCTGCTTGTCGTAAGAGGCGACTAAAAGGGTTGGTGGTGGGTTAGTGCCCCACCCCGTAAAAACAACTAACTAAAAATACAAACAGGAAGCCTCGGACCAGGACTGACCAAAAGTTGACGACAAAGGAATGGACAAAGGACGAGATTAAGATTGCGACCTGGAATGTGAGGGGTATGAATGATGAGGTGAAAGAGAGAGAGATTGTACAGGTGCTTGAGAGTGCGAAAGTGGATATATGTGGAATAACTGAAACTAAATGGCGAGGTGAGAGTGTGAGAGAATGGGAATATGGATGGGGTATATGCGCGGGAGTGGGTGAGAATGAGAGGGCGAAAGAGGGAGTGTGTATTGTTGTGAGCAACAGGTGGAAGGAGAATGTAAGAGAGTATGGATCAGTTGGGTCAAGGATTGTGTGGGTAAGAGTGAAAGTTGGACTACAAATGTGGGCAATTGTGTGCGTGTATGCGCCAACGCAAGATCGTGTAAGTAGAGTGAGAGAAGAGTTTTGGACAAATGTGGAAGCCTGCTTGGAAAAGTTTGAAAGGAATGAGAGAGTGTTTCTGATTGGAGATATGAATGGAAAAGTAGGGAATGAGAAGGTGGATGGAGTGGTTGGTGAGTGGGGTGTGCCTGCAGAGATGGATGAGAATGGCAGTGCTTTAGTGGACATTTGTGCTGGGAGGGGGTTGGTGGTAGCTAATACCCTCTTCAGGCACAAAATGATCCATAGGTATACATGGCGAGTGGTGAGAAGAGAGGACGGTGGAATGAATGAACGGAAGGCAATGATTGACTATGTGTGTGTGGATGAAAGGATGAGAAGATGTGTAATGGATGCAAGAGTATATAGAGGTTGGGGGAGTGGACTTTCTGACCACCACTTGGTGGTGGCCAGAATCAGAATCCAAACAAGATGGAGGAAGAGAAGAAGGGAAGGACAGGAGGAAGTATTTGTTACAAGGAGGGTAGAAAAGTTACAAGAGGATGGAATAAAGGCTGAATATAAAAGGGAAGTGGAGGAGCGATTGGGTAAATATAGATTGGAGCAGATGGGGGACGTGGAGGGTGTGTGCAAGGTATTCACAGAAGAAATCTGTGCAGCATGTGAGGTGGTGTGTGGGGTGAAGAGAAGACGAAAGGGGGTTCAGGGAACAGCATGGTGGACTGAAGAGGTGAGAGAGGCTGTGGCACAAAAGAAGAAAGCATATAATGAGTGGATGAGGAACAGGGGCGTCGAAGAAGCTGAGAGACGGACGAGAGAGTTATATGTAGTGAGGAGGAGAGAGGTGAAAAGATTAGTAAGAGAGAGTAAGAAGAGAGTGGATGAGGAGTTTGGAACGAATTTGAGTGCAAAGTGGAGGGAATGTAAGAAAATGTTCTGGAAGGAGGTAAAGAGAGCTAGACAGGGTGCCAGCTAAGTCAGTGGGGGTGTGAAAGATAAAAATGGTAGATTACTAGTGGAGAAGGGAGAAAAAGTAAACAGATGGAGAGAACACTTTAATGAACTGTTGAACATAGAGAATGAAAGTAATGCAAATATAAGTGGCTGGGGAATGGCAGGGAGAAGGAGGGTTGTGAGAAGAGAGGAAGAAATCAGTAGGATGGAAGTGGTGGAAGCAATGAAGAAAGTTAAAATGGGGAAAGCCCCAGGAATTGATGGAGTGTGTGGTGAAATGCTGAAGCATGGGGGAGAGATAGTAATAGAATGGATGTGGAAGGTGTGCAGATTGGCTTGGCAGGAGGGTAGAGTCCCGGAGGATTGGAAGTCAGGTATAATTATTCCTCTGTACAAAGGAAAAGGGGAAAAAGCAGTGTGTGGTAATCATAGGGGCATTTGCCTTCTCAGTGTAATAGGAAAAGTATATGGTAGGATACTTATTGACAGAGTTAGGGAAATTACTGAGGAATTAGTTGGAAAAGAACAAGGAGGTTTTCAGAAGGGAAGAGGTTGTGTAGACCAGATATTCATTCTTACATCCTTAGTGGAGAAGTTTCTAGAGAAGGACAAGAAGTTGTATGCAGCCTTCATAGATCTGGAGAAAGCATATGATAGGGTGGATAGACAAGGTTTGTGGAAGGTATTAAGAATATATGGAGTGGATGGGAAGTTGTTGTAGGCAGTGAAGAGTATATATGAGGGTGCTAAGGCTGCAATGTGTGTGGATGGCAAACTGAGTGAATCTTTCCATTTGAAGGTTGGATTGAAACAAGGATGTGTCATGTCTCCATGGTTGTTCAGTCTGTACATGGATGGGGTTATAAAAGAGATACAAGGTCGGGCAGTGGATGTTGGAGTGGCCCTAGTGAGAGAGGGCAGTGTTTGGAAACTCCCTGTACTGTTGTTTGCAGATGATACTGTGTTGTTGAGTGAAGACGAAGGGGAGCTGCAAGGCTTGGTAGATGAGTTTGGGAGAGTGTGTAAGAAATGGAATCTAAAGGTGAATGTAGGGAAGAGTAAAGTGATGGTTTTTGAGAGAAGTGAAGCCAGTGGATGTAGAGTGAGATTGGATGGGTGAGTGAATTTAAGTATTTGGGCACTGTGATGAGTAAGGATGGAAGTCTGGAGGGTGAAGTGCTCAAAAGTGTGCAGCAGGGAAGGAAGGTTGCTGGTTCGTTGAAAGCAGTGATAAGAAACAGGGAGGTGAGCATGGAAATGAAAAAGTTGTTACAAACAGTATTTTGATACCAACTCTAACATATGGAAGTGAAGCTTGGACCCTGTTGGAAGGACAGAAGTCAAGAGTGAGAGCAGTGGAAATGAGTTATATGAGATGAGCATGTGGAGTCACATGGAGATACAGACTAACAAATGAGGAAGTGAAGGAGCATTGTGGTGTGGTTGAGGACGTGATGGGAAGCGTTAGGAGAAACACGTTAAGGTGGTTTGGGCATGTGGAGAGGATGGAGAGTGAAAGACTGACGAGGAGAGTGTATGTGAGTGAGGTGGAGGGGGCGAGAGGAGGGGGAGGCCGAGGAGGAGATGGAGGGATGGAGTGGATAGGTATATGAGAGAGGGGGGTGTGAGTTGGGAGCATGGTAGTGAAATGGCAGGGGACAGAGTGACATAGATGCGATTTGTTTGTGGCCATCCCGTGTGGGATTGAGGCGTCTGGCAATAGATAGATAGACAGATAGAGGAAATTTCTTGGTGGTAGTTGGGAACGCTCACCATCCTCTCACTTGGTGTAGTGCTGCTCTTGGGTGGCTGCTCTTTCCTCTCTTCCTCTTTCCTTCCTTTCCTCTTCTGCTTTTCTTTCCTTCATTCTCTCCTCTTCCTTTTGTCTCCGGGTGACTCAACACCGAGTGAAAAGCCAAATGGTTTCCTATACACCAGGAAACCATTTACTGCACTGGGTGGTAACCATATTACCAGATTATAGCGCCTGGTGGTTTAGTGGGCAATTAAGGCGCTCCAGTTGGATTGAGCCTGTGCAGGTTAATGTTCATGGGATGGTTGGGGTGTATTGTCAACATAATGCCACTTAGGGGTGAGTGAGGCTGGTCATTCTCATCTTAAATGTCAGGGCCAACTTGCCTAGCCCTAGGCTCCAGTGCTTCTTATGGGGCAACACAGAATTAGATGATGATGATGAAATTTTTCATCAGGAGAAGGAAATTTGCCATACAGAAAATAGCCAGAAAAATACAGAAACAAGCTGGAGGAATATGAATTGAATTGGTAAGGTCTTTTTGCTGCTTAGTTCACATTTACTTGTAAGTAACTCAATCTAACAGTACTTGTGTTTTATTTCTGCTGCATTAATCGTGATTTTGGATTTTCTGGGCACCTCTTCTCACCATATAGCCTGGATGATCTGGCTATCTCTGTAATAATAATAATAATAATAATAATAATCATCCATACCCCCCACAGAAATCACTGGTTTCACTGTTTTAACTATTCCCGTTACCTACTGACCCAGTATGAGACCTGTCAATGCATTTTGTGGCACAGTAATACAGTAATCACTCAATTATCCGGACTCTCCGTATCCAACACGCTCTGTATCCGAACATTAGGCCTTGGCTATATTATTTCCACATCTTGGAAACGGCTTCCTACAAATTTTAAAAATTGTTTTGGCGGCTGGCCAGCCCCTCTGGCCAGGCGCAGGTAATAGATCCTAACCCACCAGCCGAACAAGTATGGCTGTCCGCCTCCTCTCCGAAAGGTCAAAGTCCCCCAGCTGTGTGGATCGCTCGGATGCTACCGGCTGCATGCGAGTAATATTGACCCTAACCCTCAAGCTGAGCAGAAATGGCTGTCTGACTCCATACCAAATAGCCAAGTCACGTGGCTCTCCTCTTGAGCCAAGCCACGTGCTGGTAAAAAAAACGTAACCCACCAGCAGAGCAGAAATGGCTGTTTGCTTCCCTACCAAATCGTCAAAGTTGCCTCCCCCCACCCCACCCCACCCCCGAGTCGAGCCGTGTGTTGGTAAAAGAACGTAACCAACCAGCTGAGCAGAAATGGCTGCCTGCTTCCCTGTCAAATGGTTTAATTTACCTGGCACCCCCCTCAAGCCGAGCTGGGTGCCAGTAAAAAAACGTAACCCACTAGCTGAGCAGAAATGGCTGTCTGCCTCCCTACCAAATGGTCAAAGTCACCTGGCCCCCATCTCAGGTCAAGCTGTTCAGTGGTAAAAGAACGTAACCCACCAGTTGAGCAGAAGCGACTGTGCGCCTCCCTACTGAATGGCCAAAGTTGCCTGGCCAGCCAGTAGAGACATGGCATTACTGTGTTCATTGGCGGTTACCACATGTCCCCACTCATTGTCCAGCTCCAACAGTTGGAGAAGGAGGAGTTTTCTGACAATTGTTAAGTGATTACTAGTGATGGGCAATACCAGTGACTATATTTAGATACAATACCAGTTTCTTTGTTGGCCAGTATTAGTGGTATCAATTACGAATACCGATTGCTATGTAGTTTCATAAATAATACCTTTTCAGTCCGATGAACTGCTTAAAAATTTAATAAATTACTCAACGGGCTCTGTCTGGGTTAAAATAATTATATGACCACTATTTTAGGGGAACTTGAGCACCAAAACTTCCATTCAGTGCACTAATAAATTTTAAAATCATCACTTCCCAATTAAATAATATTTTTGAAAATACATTTTCAGTTAATTGGAAAGTTTATTTTAGTACTTGTATGAATCGATACCTAGCCGTCAGTATTGATACTTGCAGATAAACAGTTAGTATCATAAGTATCAGTATTTTGGTATCAGTACAGCCTCACTAGTGATTACGTTAGCCACTAGACCACACAGGATTACCTAAACCAACCAGTGACTAGTGGGTTACAGCACCTGTCTTCCATTCACTGGGGGGTAAATGCTGTACTATATTAAAATTCATTTTGCAACCTTCATTGCCTTCATTTATTTGTTTGTGGATTTTTGTTGTTTATGCATTGTTTTCTTAGTGTCTAGCATTGTATTGGATATTCCCAAGTTGGTTTTGATGTTTAAATAACTGAAAGACTGAAGAACACTGCCACAATTAGGAGGGGTACTGTACAGATAGGGTATTTGGAGATTTTTTTGTTTATGCATTGTTTTCTTAATGTCTAGCATTACAGTTAATTCGCCTGATCTGTGACAATTGGAGACTGGTACCTACCCACGGATTTCAAATTCTGCGGTTTACGAAGTTAAAAACCAATGGGAAAAAAGGATATTTAGTCTGGACCCTTGTGGAAACCCCCCCCCCCTACAGTGCCCTACTAGCCAACAGCAAACACAAACAGACAGTCTTAGAAATATTCAGTGCATGTATTTCCTGGATATAAACAACAGGAACATTTTCTCTGGCCTGCCACAACACAAACATAGCCAGGCAACAGTCAGTCCATATTAATGCCTCATCTCGGCATCAAACCTGTCCATTAATTTCTCCAGTCCCATAGGCCTTGATGTACTTCAGAATGTCAGCCTTGTTCTTGTAAATGGTGCAAATTGTTGATATGTTCAGGCCGTACTCCCTGGCCAAGTGTGCAAACTTCTCTCCTTCCTCCATTTGATGAATAACGTCCAAACGCCTCTGATAACTGAGAGGAGCCTTCTTCTTGGGCCCCAGCAGGGTCAAACGTCGCCTTGGGAGGTTGGGGCCATTCATAACAGAGCCCAGGGGGAGGTAACCTTAACAAGGTAAAAGGTTAGGTAGCGTTCAGAACTCGCGGGGAAACGCATGTAGTTGGCGGTTGGCGGGACAGGAGGTAAATAAAACATGGCAGCAGTAGTGTGCACACTTGCCACCAGGGCTGGGCTGTAATTGGCTGCTGGGTCTAGGTTGTCTGTGATTGTCTAGCAGCCACGGAATACATCATGGATGCCGGATATTATGAAGCTCCTTGGAAATGAATCACTTTGGAACCTAGGAACCGCGTATTTTGATTTTTTTTCCGTGGAATAAAAAAAATAGGGACTGGTTGGGCAAAGTATTGCGGATTACAAATCCCTGGCTTACAGATACATGATTTAGGCAACTTGACTGTATGTTGGATCTTCCATCCTCTTCTGTCTTTCTTTCCTTCATTCTTTCCTCGTCCTTTTGCCTTCAGGTGACTTTACACTCCCTCTTCTGTCTTTCTTCCTTCATTCTTTCCTCCTCCTTCTGCCTATGGGTGACTTTACACTGAGTGACAAGGCAAATGGTTGCCTGTTCACCAGGAAATCATTTACTATGCTTGGTGGTAACCATATAACCAGATTTTGCCACTTGGTGGTTTAGTGGGTAATGACAGAACTCCAATCGGATTGAGCCGGTGAAGGTTTATATCCAAGGGCTGGTTGGGGTTTATTGCTCACGTAATATCACTCAGGGATGAGTGAGACTGGTTACTGTCAACTTAAATGTCAGGACCAACTTGCCTACCCCCGGGCTCCTACGCTCCTCATGGGGAAATGCAGGATTGGATGATGGATGGATGGATGGACTGTATATTGGATATTCCCTTGCGTGTTTTAATGTCAAATAACTGAAAGACCGAAGAACACTGCCACAATAAGGAGGGGTACTGTACATATATGTAGGGTATAGGTTGATAGGGTATTGCTTCGTGTTGTGATTTTGTCCGTATCTGGGCCTACCGATGGCTCTGTTATGTCACATACTATAATCAAGGGATTACTGTACTTCATAAAAAGACAATACATGATGATACACAAACCTTTCTGTGTACAGTGTACTGTACTCACCCATGAAGTGATGTATTGAACCACACTCTCATTCCACCAAAATGTCACCTCTGATAGCCACGAACGACTGCCTCTCACGTGTCATGTTCAGCAGTTTCCCTTTATCTTCTAGTGACATCACTTCCTTCTGCTTCTTAGGATCCCTAGCAGCAAATGCACCCTGATCGGCATGCTTAGGACCTATTTTTCACAAGGATAAAGGATGAAATTGATTAACGAAGCCAAACATGCAGAACACATGCAGATGCACAACCCGTGAGATGAACTGAGAGAGAATGAGTGCGTGGTATAAGATTGAGTCACCACTTTGAAAGGCCAGTAGAATAGGGAGAAAGAAGATACATAGGTAGGAAATAAGGTATGCTACTCTAGGAGCCAATCTCAAGCAAGCTCTCATTACGAGAAAAGAGTGGGAGATTTGCGTTTTTAAAATCCTGAGTGCTGTAGAGTGCTGATGTCCTTTGCTGAACAGTGTATGCCCATACGGGGAAATTGCACAGTTTAACTGTATAGGGCAGTATTTCTAATGGAAAACATGCAAAAAAATCACATATACTCGTAAAACACTAGGAACAGCTGTTGCTGTAGGAAAAGCAGGAAATATCTTCCTGTGAAGTTTTGAAATAATTTCCCAGAAAATCTGTGAATATGCAAACCTGCAAATAGTGGGCGTTGACTATATAGGTTGCAGTGAAGCTTGAATAGGCAGTCTTTCAGGGATTAATTGGAGACTTTCGAGGAGCGAAAAAAAAAAGTTATCTTGAATCATCATCATCATCATCCGGACCTCCTTTCCTACCTTAGGACAGGGTGAGGAGTAGCAATGTCCAGACAGCCGAGATTTGCCTAATCCAATGGGCTACGCTTTCATTCACCCACCATTCAATCCTGGCTCTGTTGGAACTGCCAGAAACATTCACCACGTTCTGTAGCTTCACATAAACGTATCCGATAGAGTCAATCCGGACGCTGCCACATTAAAAAGTGGTGCCAAATCCCTGATCGTGCACTTCTCCTCACAACATTCATCCAGCCAGCTCGATTATTTGTCAGTTCCATAGCCTCACCAACTTCCAAACCTCTCTTCTTCGCACACTTATTCACCATATCTCCCCACCTCTCCTTTTTTTTTTTTTTTTTCCAAGAAAGAAGGAACCAAAGGCCAGGAGTCTACAAACCACTCCTTCCAAGAAGAAAAAAAAAAAACAGCCAAATTCAAGATCCATTCATTTCGAGATTGCTGGACACACTGCATTTGAAAAGAGTGGAGATCATAGGAAGAAGGAAATACAGACAGGGGGAGACAGTTCCAGAGTTGACCAGTTGCATAAATGAAGGACTGGGAGGAATGGTTAACTCTTGCATTAGAGATTTGGACAGAAAAGTGATGAGAGTTTGTTGCTAGGCGAGTGCTACGCACCCGTTGTAGAGGTGGCGGAATGCAAGCAGACAGTTCAGAAGAGCTGTGACCACTGAAGTAGCGATAGAAAAGAGATAAAGATGCAACAGTGCAGAGAAGAGACAGAGGTTGAAGGGAGCCAGTAATAGGAGGAGAGTTATTGAGATGAAAAGCCTTTGACTCCACCCTATTGAGAAGAGCTGCATGTGGGGAGCCTCCCCACACATGAGAGTTGCAAATAAAACCCATGTATAAAGTCAACAACTTTGCAGGGGTAAAGAAGGTACGGAGTGGGCGTAGAATACCCAATCTCTTGGAAGCAGATTTTACAAGAGATGCAATGTGATCTTTCCAAGATAAATCCCGAGTGAATGAAACCCGAAGCATGTTCAAGGATGATGCAGAATTGAGCTGGATGTTATTAAACATTAGTGGGTACTCCTGTGGAAGATTTTGTCGGGTTGACAGATGTAAAAACTGAGTTTTTGATGCATTAAAAACAGCAAAATTATTGTGACCCCTGTCAGAGATACAAGCCAAGTCAGACAATAGGTGTGGCATAGCCACACCCCTTGTTTATTGAAATAATTGCTGAGATGGACATTGCGAGAACCGAATGGAAATGTGATGGATGGAATCATCAGCGTACGAGTGGATAGGGTTAGATGTACATCTTAGAAGGTCATTGGTGAATAAAAGGAAGAGTTGGTGATAGGACAGAGCCCTGAGGAACACCACTGTTGATGGATCTAGGAGAAGAATGATGGCTGTCTAAAACAGCAGCTATAGAACGATCAGGAAGGAAGCTAAAGATGAAGGCACAGATAGAAGGATAGAAACTGTAAGAGGGCAGTTTGGAAATTAAAGATTTATGGCAGACTCGATCGAAAGCCTTTGAGATGTCAAGTACAGTGGCAAAGTTTTTGCTAAAGTCCAGAAAAAGGAGGATGACCAGGAGTCTGAAAGGTAGGTGAGAAGATTGCCAGTGGAGCGTCCCTGTTGGAACCCATATTGATGATCAGAAGAAGGTTGATAGGAAAGATGCTTTAAAATTTTCTGTTAAGAATTGATTTGAAAACTTTTGAGACACAGGATGTTAAAGCAATTGGACGATAGTTAGAGGGTTGGGAATGGTCACCCTTCTTTGGGACTGGCTGACTGATAGCAAACTCCCAGCAAGAAGGAAAGGTACAATTTGAAAGACAAAGCCGAAAGAGTGTACCTAGGCAGGGTGTAAGCACAGAAGCACAGTTCTTGAGGACAGCAGGAGGGACTCCATCTGGCCCATATCCTTGTTAGTATTAACCTGTTGAGAGCGACAATGGTTTCTTAGGTACCTGGTGTTAAGTGACGATTTGGCCGTAATTTTGAGTCTTACAGAATTGAATGAAACACACATCATCGTCTTAGAAATGTTCGCGCACATCCAACAATATACATATGTGACCACATAATGTCACGTGGTGGTGAAATAAAATGGCCAGAAGATGAACAGCTGGTGGCGTGAGCAACCCACCACCCGTGGTGAGATGGCAAGGATCACGTGATTAGTGTATAATCATTCTCTCTCTCTCTCTCAAACTACGATGAATTACCTTACGCACTGCCGAAAAAGCATACATTTATTATCTCTCTCTCTCTCTCTCTCAAACTACGATGAATTACCTTACGCACTGCTGAAAAAGCATACATTTATTATACAATTTATTTGTAGCTCTCTCTGTCTCTCTCTCAGACTATGATAAATTACCTTACGCACTGCCGAAAAAGCATACATTTATTATACAGTTTACTCGTAACTCTCTCTCTCTCTCTCTCTCTCTCTCTCTCTCTCTCTCTCTCTCTCTCTCTCTCTCTCTCTCTCTCTCTCTCTCTCTCTCTCTGAGAGAGGAGGGAGGGATTGGAGGATGAGAGAAAGGAAGAGGGGCCCATGTTATGCCTTATCTCGTCATTTGAAGGGACGCTGGTTCTGTCATTCCTGTATTTATTCTCTTTCTCTCTCTGTCTCTCCGAGAGAGGAGGGAGGGATTGGAGAATGAGAGAAAGGAAGAGGGGCCCATGTTATGCCTTATCTCACCATTTGGAGGGACGCTGGTTCTACCATTCCTGTATTTATTCTCTGTCTCTCTCTCTCAAACTATGATAAATTACCTTACGCACTGCCAAAAAAGCGTTCATTTATTAAACAGTTTACTCATAACTCTCTGTCTCTGTCTCTCTCTCTCTCTCTCAAATTACGATAAATTACCTTACGCACGTCCGAAAAAACATACATTTATTATACAATTTACTCGTAACTCACTCTCTCTCTCTTTTTCTCTCTCGTGTGTGTGTGTGTATGTGTGTGTGTATGTCTGTGTGCAGATCCCCTTTATCTCTCTCTCTCTCTCTCGTGTGTGTGTGTGTGTGTGTGTGTGTGTGTGTGTGTGTGTGCACGCAGATCCCATAGCGCCTAGTGTGATGTCCTGGTGCATCACGGGAGGAAAATTTACGTTTGCGCGCGCTCCGTGGTGTCCGCACTCAGGCGTATTCTGAGCGTATATGGGGTATTGCGTGGGTGGTATCGAGAGTTGCCACCTACCACTATCTCCCATACCAATTTCAGGCACCTGCTGCTCATGGCGCGGTTTTGGTTTGCCTTTGAGAATCGCGCTCATTTGAGGCCTATCACTTTTGACTCTGATAAGTCTCAAATGAGGCCTATCGCTCTCAACGGGTTAAGGCGAGTGATGGTAGAAAATACATCAGCTGAAGATATTTTAATGTCAGCCATGAGGAAGTCAGAGGGGGGAAGTGATGGAGGAACAGCACTGGAATTGTCTAAGGTGAAACTGAAGGAGAAAGTCTGAGCGAAGAGATCTGCTTTATCAGAAGAAGAAATAGCTACAGAGCCATCAGAATAGAAAAGAGGAAGGAAGGATAATAAGGTAAAGTTGGTAGAAAGGTTTTTGGCAAGCTGCCAGAAGGAGTGGGAAGAATTCGGGTTTGAGAGTCAAGAGCATTTAGTACAGATGAAATTATTTTTAGCAGAGGAAAGAACAGACTTAGCATGATTCCAGTCAGAAACATAAACAAGATGTGATTCAGGGGTGGGTTGGCTTTGGTGTCTTTTATATACCCTCTCCTCATTGCGGACAGCATTAGAACAAGCGTGATTAAACCAAGGCTTTCTTGCATTAGTCAAAGGGTATGAGAAGGGAATGTATGCTTCCATGCCCGAGAGAATAACCTCCGTAATGCGCAAAGCACACTCAGATGGCACCTGGCCTTGGAAGCAATGATCATTCCAGGGAAAATCAAGGAAGTACTGCCTGAGGGCCTCCCAATCCACAGCTCCGAAGTGCCATAGTCAACGTTTTTTTTTGGGGGGGGGGTCCACAGGCCTCACCAGAGTGATAGGACAGGTCAAGGAAATAAGGTTGTGATCGGAGGAGCCCAACGGAGAGGAAAGATTAACAGCATAAGCAGAAGGATTAGTTGTAAGGAAGAGGTCAAGTATGTTGGAGCTCTCTCCAAGGCAGTCAGGGATATAGGTAGGGTGCTGTACAAGCTGCACTACGTCATTAGGGTAGAAAAGATGTAGGCTTGTTCACCGGGTGGATCAGTGAGAGGAGAGGAGAGCCAAAGATGGTGGTGAACATTGAAATCTCCTAGAATGGAGATTTCAGAGGAAGGAGAAATGGATAGAATGCATTCCATCGTAGAAGTAAGATAGTCGAAGAATTTTTGATAGTCAGTAGAATTAGGAGATAAGTAAACAGCACAGATATATTTAGTCAGAGAATGACTGGAGAGCCGAAGCCAGAGAGTAGAGAATTCAGAAGAATCAAGTTCAGGAACACGAGAGCAAGATAAGTCGTTGGCCTGCCTTGTCTCCTCCCTCCTTCAAATTTGCTGTGATATAGCTTTTTCACCAGTGTGTTGTCATCCGTTCTCATCACATGACCATACCATCTCAGTACGCTCCCTTCGATTGTGGTGTCGACAGACTTCCTTTCTCCGCATCTTTCACGAATCACATTATTTCGTATCCTATTCACTCTCTGTAGTCCACATACATTCCTCAGGAGTCCTGTCTCCACTGCTTTTACTCTTGACTTTTCATTTTCATGCCACGGCACAATCTCACATCCATATGGTAAAGTTGGCACTAGCACTCCTTCATGTAAGCCTTGTGCAGCGTCAGCACTCAAGCCTCAATATCTTATCAATGCCTTCATTTCACCAGCTACTTTCCTTCCTTGTGTCAGTCTACTTTCCACTACATTTGCACATTTTCCTCTCTTTTCCATCACTGTACTCAGATATTTGAACTCTCTCACCAATTCCAGTCTCTCTTTATTCACTGTAACATTGCACTGGAAGTCACCTTTCAGTAACCATCACTTTACTCTTCTCTACATTTATTCTCAGGGCATGATGCTCACAGACATCAGCAAAACTCTGCACTAGCCTACCAAGTTTTTGTCCGGTATTTGCAAGTAGTACTGCATCATCAGCATACAACAAATTTGTGATATTCCATCCATCACCATTTGTTACCAACGCCTTCCCCCTCTCCATTACTCGTGTTTTTACTTCTCTCATCATCCCATCCATAGAGATGTCTTGAAATCCTACTGTAATCTGTTTTGTTTTCCTTTACAGACTAGCAAGAGAAGTTATTACACACCTGGTCGAGAGAAGGAGTATTCTGCTCATTGATGAAGCTATGGCAAAATTTACTGATGTTCCAGAATCCAGCCTTATAGATACGATGAATTTGTACCTGCAGTGTGAAGACAAGGAATTTTGTGGGCTGAAAGAGGTCCCCAATTTGGTGAAGAAGCTCAGACCAGTAAACAAACACAGTAAGTTTATTTATTTTTAGTATTCCATAACTGTCAAATGGAATAATTAACCCAATTATATACCTTCTTGGCCAGCCATTCTTCTTCCCATCTTCAAACTCACTTGCACAAATACCTCTTTATAGCACCCTATCAATAGATATCCATTCTGTCAGTATTGCTGTGTCTTAATAAGCAGCAGAATAATCCACTGTTGTGAGTCCCTAGAAGAACATGAATGTACCCCTTATAAATGAACAGGTTTATGTGAAACCCCTTCCTTACAACGTTAGTTTAAGTTAGTTGCATACTGCATATGGTAAACTCCCTGACAATATGAATTTTATGAGACATATACCAGAAATGAAATGCTCTCCCACCATCACGGTGCTAAGTGGCCATCAGTTGTCAACTGCAGAGATTCAGCAATTGTGCCATACTTTATAAAAGGCTATGTAGTTTTCTTCTCTTGATTTAACTCAAGATTACATTTCTAGCTGTTTGAGGACATTTGATTGACTAAAAGAAAACATTATTTGGGAGACTGAAGTAATTGCAAAAAATCAGTTATACTAAAAATTCACTAATCTGAAACACTGGGTTCAGTAATGTTTAAATACTAATAAACAGCTTCCATACTTGGTGTAACTCTACATAAATTGTAATGAGTTCAAGAAATTGAGTACAAAATTTCACTTTTAATTGAGTAATTGATAACACAAATATTGAAATCACTATTTTGGATCATAGTAATGAATAACCCTGTATCATTTTATTAGTAGACTTCCAGTCTACACGTGTTTTACCATTCATTATGTTTCATATTCTTCTCACAGTTTGCAATTTAAACACAAGGTACCAGAGCCAACCTAGCCCTGAATCACATCTTTTTTATATTTCTGCCCGGAATCGTGCTAAGTCTGGTCTTCGCTCTGCTAAAAATAATTTCTTCCGTGCTTAATGTTCTCAACCCTGCAACTTGAATTCTTCTCGTTTCTTCTGGCACGTTGCCAAAAACCTTTCTAACAACTTTACCTCATCATCCTTCCCTCTTCTTTTCTACTCTGATGGCTCTGTAGCTATTTCTTCTACCGATAAAGTCATCCTTCCCTCTTCTTTTCTACTCTGATGGCTCTGTAGGTATTTCTTCTACTGATAAAGCAGATCTCTTCGCTCTGACTTTCTCCTCCAATTCCACCTTAGACGATTCTGGTGCTGTTCCTCCATCACTTCCCCCCCTTGACTTCCTCATGACTAACATTAAAATTTCTTCACTTGATGTATTTTCTGCCATCACTGGCCTCAATACTAACAAGGCATATGGGCCAGATGGAGTCCCTCTTGTCCTCAAAAACTGTGCTTCAGTGCTTACACCCTTTCCTTCTTGCTGGAAGTTTGCTATCATTCAGCCACCTCCAAAGAAGGGTGACCATTCCCAACCCTCTAACCATCGTCCAATTGCTTAAACATCCTGTGTCTCAAAAGTTTTTGAATCAGTTCATAACAGAAAAATCTTAAAGCATCTTTCCTGTCACAACCTCCTTTCTGATTTTCAGTATGGGTTCCATCAGGGATGCTCCACTGGCGATCTTCTCACCTACCTTTCAGACTCCTGGTCATTCTCCTTTTGGGACTTTGGCAAAAGCTTTGCCATTGCACTTGACATCTCAAAGGCTTTCGATTGAGTCTGGCATGAATCTTTAATTTCCAAACTGCCCTTCTACGATTTCTATCCTCCTTATTTCTCCTTCATCTCTAGCTTCCTTTCTGGTCGTTCTATAGCCGCTGTTGTAGACGGCCATCGTTCTTCTCCTAGACATATCAACAGTGGTGTCCCTCAGGGCTCTGTTCTATCACCAACTCTCTTCCTTTTATTCATCAGTGACCTTCTGTGCTGTACATCTAACCCTATCCACTCATTTGCTGATGATTCCACCGTTCACCTTTCCATTCGCTTTCTGCGACGTCCATCTCAGCAGTTACTTCAACAAACAAGGGATGAGGCTATGGCACACCTAATGTCTGACTTGGCTTGTATCTCTGATTGGGGTAAAAATAATCTTGTTATTTTTAATGCATCAAAGACTCAGCTATCAACCTGACAAAATCTTCCACAAGATTACCCACTAATGTTTAATAATGTCCATCTCTGTCCTGCATCATCCTTGAACATGCTTGGGATTTCATTCTCTCGGGATTTTTCTTGGAAAGAACATATTACAGTACATCTCTTGTTAAATCTTCTTCCAAGAGATTAGGCGTGCTAAGCCGACTCCAAACTTTTTTTACCCCTGCAGTGTTGTTGACCTTTTGCACGGGTTTTATTCTCCCATGTATGGAGTACAACTCTCATGTGTGGGGAGGCTTCCCACATGTAGCTCTTCTCAATAGGGTGGAGTCAAAAGCTTTTCATCTTATTAACTCTCCTCCTCTTACTGATTCCCTTCATTCTTTGTCTCTTTGCCACACTGTTGCATTTTTATCTCTCTTCTATCGCTACTTCAACAGTCACTGTTCCTCTGAAGTGTCTGCTTGCATCCCTCCACCTCTACAATGGGCATGTAGTACCTGTCTAGCAACAAACTCTCATCCCTTTTCTGTCCAACTCTCTAATGCAAGAGCTAACCGGTACTCCCAGTCCTTCATTTATGCAACTGGTCTGTCTTCCTCTGTCTGTATTCCCTACTTCCTATGATCTCCAGTCTTTCAAATGCAGTGTGTCCAGGCATCTCAAAATGAATGGATCTTGAATTTGGCTCTCTCTTGTATTGTTTTTGTTTTTTCTTGGAAGGAACAGTATGTGGGCCCATGGCCTTTGGTTCCTTCTTCCTTGCATTAACCAAAAAAAAAAAAAAAATGGTGACGGTTTGTGGCCACCCCTTATTGGATTAAAGCATCTGGCTATAGATAGGGAGACAGACCTCAAATATTTTGGTGTTATACAGTAATCTCTTTACTTTCCGGATGACCACTATCCGGTTACACCACTGTTCAGACATTGTAGGCTGATGGGTGAAACCCAAAATGCCCCCAAATTGGATGGGGGGGAAAAAAAAATTACCAAGTCAATTTGAATTTCCCACGCGCACTGACCAGCTGTGTTATCGTGCCTCCCGCCTCTGTCCGCTCTCCTCTCACTTCCCACTCAGCAGCTGGCTTGTGAAGACGCTGTCGTACGCTCTAGTCATGGCTGCTCTCGTGGTTGCTTTTGTGGTGATTCCCTACCTCCTGCTGGGCTTGCTGCCCCTCTGCACTTTCTTCATCATGTGTGTGATGATGGCCCTGGCGCTTGAGAAGAGGAAGAGAGTTGTGTTGACTCTGCAGAAGAAACGGAAGATATTGGAGATGGTGGACGCGGGATGGCCGACGTCACGCATCCTATGTGAATTCAACATCCGTCACTCTACTTTGTTTGATATCAAGAGGTCCCGAGACAAACTCCACCAGTACATGGCTGACTTTGCTTCGAAAACCAGACGGAGCGTGGAGAGGAAGATGATGTTTACTCCCAAGTATGCAGACATCAACTGTTCAACGCTCATCTGGTATCGATAACAACGTGCTGGTGGTGTTCTGGTACGTGGAATGGAGCTGAAAGCTGCTGCCAAGAAGTTTGCAAAGTTACATGACACCCCAGACTTCAAGGCATCTGAAGATTGCCTCTTCGCTTTCAAGTTACGGCACAGACATACCAATCGTAAGGCCCATGTCGAAGCTCTGGACGCCAACAAGGAGGGAATAGAAGAGTTTCGGCAGAAGGTGAAGGGCTTGATCGACAGGGAGGGCCTCACTCTCAGCCAAGTCTACAATGCTGACAAAACTGGACCATTCTATTGCTCAGTGCCCACAAACACTCTCGCTGAGGAGACGGAGAAGCGTATACCTGGCAAGCTCTCCAAGCAACGGGTGTCTGCTTTGTGCTGTGCCAATGCTGACGGCATGCACTGCCTCAAGCCTGTTATTAATGGCCGTACAAAGCTGCCTCGGTGCCTTTGTGGGTTAATGGATGTCCTTCCTAGAACACCCGGACTGCGACAGGGAGATGGGGCCATTGGGACTTGTGGATGAAGTGCGAGCTTTCAGGCAGCGCATCATTAATCGTCAGTATCGTCGTTGCTTGCATCAGTCAACCATTGACAGTTTTTTCAGGCCAGTCAAGCCTGCCGTCGTCAACCCTCGCTCCACACCGTTATCTCACCAAGACAGGCCTTCTAGCTCTGGGCCACAGCTCAGCACATCAGGCACGGTGGAGTCACCACTGGATGTGAGTTTGCAGCTATCTTTTGAGTCCTCTGCAGTGGATAGCGTATCACCTCGTCCCACCAAGGAGCCCCTACGCCGCCTCCGTCAGCTCATCTCGGATGCTGACAGCGACTAAATTCTCCAGGACTCATCACTAGACCACACGGGAATTTACAGTTACGTTCAGTGCAGTGAAGTGATGTGATGCAAGATACAGTTAGTTATGGGAAAGGAAATGTTGTGGAAAGTGCTGGTGAGAAGTGCTAGTGAGTGTAAAGTGTAGCGGAAGTGCCAAGGTGTGTCAGGTGCACGGTCTTACTGTCAGAGCCTGAGATGACCGACCGGGTTATAACATTAGGACGGCGGCATCATTCTCATAAGTACCCTAACTTCATCAGAATTCCTTGTTTTGTTCTTCCCATATCATTAATCTCATGCATAGACTGTGTGAAAGATGATTTCTATAATGATTTTCATGTCTAACCTGTTTTCAGCATGCTGTAAAGTGGTAAAAAATTCCCATAAATGTAAATCGTAATTTCCTGCTTTCAGTTTAATTTTTTCATGCATGGTTTTGAAGTGCACCAGCTATGAAAAAGGTGAATGCCATTGATTTGTGTGAAAGATGATTTTCATAATGATTTTCATGTCTAACCTGTTTTCAGCATGCTATATGTTTTTTAGGGTGGCAAATCAGGTGAAGAGGGATAATCGGGACAGTGTACATGAGCAGTGTGTGAAGAATGATGATGGAAGGGTTGTGGTGAACAGTGAGTATATTAAAGATGCATGGAGGGAGCATTATAGCCAATTTTTTTTTATTTTTATTTTTATTTTTATTTTTTTTTTTATGTGTCCGACTCTGGGCATAGGCTTCACAGCCTGCTATCAAGGCCCAGTCGTCCTCCTACACTCTACATGTCACCACTTCGGCGCTTAACACCTACCGTCCATATTGAATATATGCTAGGGCTGTCTCATACAGGACTGGTGTATTGGTATTAGCGGGGTCATTTTTACGACATGTCGGCGGGTCTTCTGGTAGATCAGTAAAGCCTGATTTAATGAAATTCAAATCCTTAAACTGTTCCCTGCACCAGCGAGGATTCGAACCTGGGTCCCACGGGACCGCAAGCCAACTCCAGTGTTTGGCCCTTGGCCTTTGATTGACGTTGCTACTGTGAGTCAGGCAATAGGCAGGATGCGGGTGAGGAAGGCGGCAGGTGTGTCTGGGTTGACTGCCGAGATGTTGAAGGCCTCAGGAGATACTGGGGTGAGAGGTTAGTCACTGACCTGATAAATATGATTATATATGAGTATGTTGTCCCAGATGATTGGCTGAAGAGTGTAATTGTAAATGTGTACAAAGGAAAGGGTGATGCCCTAGAAAGGGGAAATTACAGGGGTATAAAGCTCTTAGATCAGATAATGAAAGTAATGGAGAGAGTTATAGAAGGTATGATTAGAGAAAGAGTGAATATCGATGAGATGCAGTTTGGGTTTATGCCAGGCAGGGGGACCACTGATGCCATATTCATTGTTCGACAGGTTCAGGAAAAATATATTGGAAAGAAAAGGGAATTGTATTTTGTTTTTGTTGATTCGGAAAAGGCCTTTGAAGTCCCTAGAGACGTGGTGAAGTGGGCAATGAGAAAGTTAGGGTTGGAAGAATGGCTGGTTAGGGTGGTTATGGCCATGTACATGGGTGCTCGCACCCAGGTAAGAGTGAATGGAGCTTTGAGTGATGAGTTTTCCGTGAATGTTGGTGTGCATCAGGGGTCAGTTTTGAGTCCCTTGTTGTTTATCATGGTGCTTGAAGTCCTCTCACGTGACTTCAGAGATGGACTCCCATGAGAGATGCTGTATACTGATGATTTGGTGTTGATTGCAGAGAATGAAAAGGGGGTGGAGGAAAGATTTAAGAAGTGGAGAGATGGTATGGGGTACAAGGGCTTAAGGGTAAATACAGATAAAACAAAAGTGATGATATCTAGGGTTGGTGGCGGTACAATCAGAGGAGAGGGAGAGTGGCCATGTGCAGTGTGCCACAAGGGTGTGGGAAGTAATTCCATCTTGTGTAGTGTATGTGATAAGTGGGTGCACAAGAGATGTAGTGGTATTAGAGGTAGACTGCGAGATGATGCTGATTTCATGTGTGCGGCGTGTCGGGGAGCGCAGGCGGAGATTGTTAGGCGTGAGAGGGTTGAACTTGCAGGTGAGTCTCTTGAGTGTGTGGAGGAGTTTCGTTATTTGGGAGACATATTATGTGCAGGAGGTGGGGCTGGAGTTAGCTCGGTTGCTTGGGTGAGAAGTGGTTGGAAGAAGTTCAGGGAGCTGTTGCCTCTCCTGACAATGAGAGGACTCTCCTTTCGCGCTAAGGGGTCTTTGTATGCAGCATGTGTTAGGAGTGTGATGCTGTTTGGTAGTGAGACCTGAGCAGTAAAGGAAGAGGATATTCGCAGGTTTGAACGTACAGAAATGACAATGATTAGGTGGATGTGCAGTGCGTCCCTGCGTGCAAGGCCTGGGGGGGCTGGGTTTACGATGGAAGAGTTGAGAGGTAGGATGGGACTGGAGTGTATTGGTGTTGTGATGAGGAGAGGTAGGCTGAGGTGGGTTGGATGTGTGGAGACGATGGGGGATGATAATTGGGTACAGAGGGTTAGAGGGGTTAATATTGGGGGAGGGATAGACTGAGAAAGACATGGGACTAGGTCATTAAGTATGACTTACGGGTTAAGGGACTGAACAGGGAGGCTGCCAGGGATCGAGCAGCGTGGAGAGCCAGCATTAGGTGACCAAGGCCGACACACACAAGCATGTTGGAGCCTTGAAAACGAAACGAAACGTAAATCATAATTTCCTGCTTTCAATTTAATTTTTTCTTGCGTGGTTTTTGAGTGCACCAGATATGAAAAAGGTGAATGCCATTGATTTGTGTGAAAAATGATTTCCATAATGATTTTCATGTCTAACCTGTTTTCAGCATGCTGTAAAGTGGTAAAAAATTCCCATAAATGTAAATCATAATTTCCTGCTTTCAGTTTAATTCTTTCATGCATGGTTTTGAAGTGCACCAGCTGTGAAAAAGGTGAATGCCATTGATTTGTGTGAAAGATGATTTCCATAGTGATTTTCATGTCTGACCTGTTTTCAGCATGCTGTAGAGTGTTGAAAAATTCCCATAAATGTAAATCATAAAATTTCCTGCTTTTAATTTTATTTTTTCATGTATGGTTACCACTAGTATTGAAGTGCACCAGCTGTGAAAAAGGTGAATGCCATTGATTTTCATGTCTGGTACCTAAACAATGCTGCCAACTCAGTGAACAGCTCTGCCTAACTTACCTCAAATTCATCCTTTTTGGGTTAAATTTAAATGAATTCATGCTTTGTGTTCATTATTTTAGTGCACTAGCTGTGAAAATGGTGAATGCCAGTGAATTTCATGTCCAGTCCTAACCTAACCTAACCTAACCTAACCAAACCTAACCTAACCTAACCTAACCTAACCTAACCTAACCATTTTTCTGGTAACAGTTTACATCATTTACTGTATTTGATGCTTTGTATTCAATAATTTTGTGCATAAAATGTGAGAAAAGATGATTTTTATGTCCGATACTTACTTACACTGTGGTGGGAAGTTGTGAGTACCTATGCCTTTCTCACCTGTAAATCATCATTTTTTGGTTAAAATTCAGTTAACTCATGCTTTGTGTGCATTATTTATGTGAAAGAGGACTTAAATAAGTGCTATGCATGTCCGGTAGGGAGGTAGGAAGGTGATTTTCTGATTTAGGTTAGGTTAGGTTAGGTTAGGGTCAGGAATGACCGGTGCTGGAGCTTCAGGGCCACTATCCGGACAAGACCACTGTCCGGACATGCCTTTGGCTCTGTTACGTCGGATAGTGGAGGGATTACTGTATTGTGTGAAAAGCAATATTGTCTTGTACTACATATAAATTTGTTCCAAATAAATACTAGGCTGTGTGGTTTTAGTTAAGTTTCCCTCGCACTTGGAGCGTTTTTTATGGAGCGTGACGTAATAAAACACAGTAGCCAGGTGAGGGATTCCTCATGGGGTATTTTCACTTCAGGTGAGCACTTTCTCATTGATTTTTTTATTTTTCTCGCCAAAAGCAGATGTTTGAGCCAAAATAGACAAGTTGAAAATAGGTCGGGTTTGGGGGGTGGGTTGGGTAAAAAAGCGGTTGAGATGGGGCAGGTTAATACTTACCACTATCTGAAGAATTTATTTACCACAAGAGACTTTTCAAACTGTTGAGGTTAGATACATGGCAGCTGACCTCCATTATCCTTTTTATTATAGGACATCTTCCAAAAGTATAATTGTCTGGAAGTAGTGAAAAGAAAATTAGTACAGTCATCCCTCTGTTTATGCAGAATTGCTGTGTGTGGGTTGATTAGTCATGGTGGTTTCACAAATAAAATCACTGTCTGTCTATCTATTGCCAGACGCCTCAATCCCGTAAGGGGTGGCCACAGACAAATCACCTCCTTGTTGCTCTGTCCCCCGCCATTTCACTGCCTTGCTCCCAGCTCACACCCCCCCTCTCTCATATACCTCTCCACTCCATCCCTCCACCTCATCCTTGGTCTCCCCCTCCCTCTCCCCCCTCCACCTCACTCACATACACTCTCCTCATCAGTCTCTCACTCTCCATCCTCTCCACATGGCCAAACCACCTTCATGTATTCTTCCTAATGCTTCCTATCACATCCACATCCACATCACAATGCTCCTTCACTTCCTCATTTGTCAGTCTGTCACTCCATGTGACTCCACATGCTTCTCTCAAATAACTCATTTCCACTCTCTCACTCTTGTCTTCTGTCCCTCCAACAGGGTCCAAGCTTCACTTGTCCAAGTGTCTCGTTTCCTGGCACTGCATTCCTTCTTTGTACACCCCCATAAACAATCATGTTAACAGTCACTTTGCTCTCTCTATTCCCATTCATCAAGCTTTCAAAATATTCTTTTCATCTGGTCCTTACTTCATCTCCATATGTTAATAAAATAATCTTCCAACAACATGTGTTACACTTTCACGCTTCTTCTACTGTCCCTTCTTCATTTCTGCACCTCTTTCCAGAATAACTTCCTGTTTTAAGAGTACAGTAAAACCCCAATATAACGGACTTCAGTAGACCGGAATTCACTTTTATTGGACTCAAGGAGCTACCGGACTAAACTCCTATATATTGGAAAAAGTCCGATAAAATCAGAAAGCAGTCCGGACTTCCTGACAACTTCATCTATGTTCACCACAATAAGACAAGTAAAAGACATGTTTTTCAGTGCACAGTACAGTATTATTATACCATTTGATTAATGTAGTGAAGGTATAACACAGTACAATACTGCAATGGTGGTGAAAACCACTGATACAATCCGGACTAACGTCTGATATATCGGAAAAAGTCCGGATTAGCAGGGGTAAGTCCGGATGTCGCTTTTATCGGAATTTCGCATATTTCGGACTGGCCTGAGCCCCAACTAGTCCGTTATAGTGAGGTCTTACTGTAATTTGCATTCATTTTTCTTCGTAGATCATCATTTACCTCCTTTTTCCTCCTCGTTATTCTCTTTCCGTGCTTCGTAATCTATCTTTCTATTTAATGCCAGGCGCGTTAATCCCGTAAGGTGTGGCCACAGACAAATCGCCTCCATGTTGCTCTGTCCCCCTTCATTTCACTGCTCTGCTCCCAGCTTACACCCCCCTTTCTCATATACCTCTTCTTTCCATCCCTCCATCTAATCCTTGGTCTCCCCCTCCCTCTCCCTCCCTCCACCTCACTTGCATACGCTCTCTTCACTCTCCACATGCCCAAACCACCTTAATGTGTTCTTTTTAATCTCAATACTGTATATTCATTTCTTATTTCAGCTGAACCCCTGTCTTGTAACCACTCTAACCACTTCTTCCTCTTTTCCTCCACTGTTCTCTGAACCTCTTCATCTATACCATACCTTTCTTCTCCATACCTTTCTTCTTTGTTGTTACTCTTGCCACATCACACACAGCTTTAGCATTCCTAACTAAGCAGTCCTTGTATACATTCCACAAGCTGTCCAGATCCATTTCTTTCCAATTCACTGCTTCTAACTCCTCCCCTACTTTGACCCTGTATTCATCTGCCATTTCTTTGATCTTCATCTTCTCGACTTTCAGTCTCTCTCCCTGACAGCTCCTCTTTCTCTTGGTCTACGTCACTCCTCTCAGCTTGGTCTTGCTTACCACAATCAAATCGATTTCTGTATGAGCACGTAATCAATCAGGCTCCTTTCAACATGATCTCCCTCTATACCACATATATTTATGTGCATCTTTGTGTTTGAAATAAGAATTGCAGATGCACAACCACCTTTCCTGACACATGTCCTTCAGTCACTTCCCATTGTCATTGTCTCCTGGTATGCCAGTATTACCCATTTGGGGGCAATCACCATCCACTCACACGATGTGGTGCTGCTTTGGGTGTCTACCCTTTCCTTTCTTCCTGCCTTCTTCCTCTGTCTTTCTTTCCTTCATTCATTCCTCTTCCTTCTGCCTACAGATGACTTTACACTCCCTCTTCTGTCTTTCCTTCGTTCTTTCCTCTTCTGCCTGTGGATGATTCTACTGAGTGACAAACCAAATGGTTTCCTGTACATCAGGAAAGTATTTACTACACTGGGTGGTAACCATATAACAAAATTCTGGCGCCTGGTGTTTTAGTGGGTAATTAAGGTGCTCCAATCAGATTGAGCCTGTGTAGGTTTATATCAAAAGGGTGGTTGGGGTTTATTGCTCACCTTATTCCACTCGGGAATGAGTGAAGCTGATCACTCTCATCTTAAATGTCAGGACCATTTTGCTTAGCCCCAGGTTTCTACCCCCCTCATGGGGCAACATAGGATTGGACAATGAATGAATGGATGGATATCACTCACAGGACCATTCATATTGCCCATTACAATCACTTTATAATTCCTGGGCATGTCTCCCACTGCTTCATCCAGCTCATCCCAAACCCTGTCTTTCTCTGTCTCACTCCTTTCCTCACACGGTGCATGCGCTATAATCACTGCCACTTTCACCTTCTCTGACTTGAACTTGACATACAGTACCCTCGTGTCCAAGACGAGTTTGTCCAAGACGTAGACCATTAATAATAATCCAAAATATTGCTGTAATACAGATGCACACGTCCGATACGGAACCAGCGGTTCATAACAGCCCAAATCCGAGGAGAATACAGCTATGACGGTCTCACCTGGTCCAACACGGTTCCTGTGCCTGGTAGAATGACATGGTTGATGTGTTGTCTGATAAAATATTGGCATTGGCATCACATATATGAGAGAGGGGGATGTGAGCTGGGAGCAGGGCAGTGAAATGGCAGGGGACAGGGCGACATGGAGGTAATTTGTTTGTGGCCACCCCTTACGGGATTAAGGCGTCTGGCAATAGATAGATAGATAGATAGACAGTCACGTGATGAGCCGGCGGGGCTTGCTTATGTCTCTCATCAGAGCATCGTTGACACACTGTGTTGCACTCAGCATTTGCTCCTAGGTCATTGCCTGTCCTTAGGTAACTATGCCTAGGAAACTGTCTGCTAACCCCTTGAAGCTCCACCATCTGCCTCAGGATACTAAACTGGAGATAATTGAGCTACTAAGCTGAATTGAACTACTAAGCTGGATTAAGCTCAGAAACACACACTTTCATGGTGAGGAAATTTGTTTTGGTGCTAAAACAGGTCTAGGCTGGTAATTGAGTTACTAAGCTGGATATAAGCTCAGAAACACACACTTTCATGGTGAGGAAATTTGTTTTGGTGCCAAAATAGGTCTAGGTTGATGTTTTTAGGGGCACTTTTTGAAAATTTTATGACAATATTAATTTTTTCCACAAGATCTTATGTTAGTCCAAGACATTTTTCATCCTAGATGGGACTCTCAGGCGACAATATTACAGTCTTGGACACAAGGGTACTGTACATACATCTCGAGCTGACACATTTGTAATCTCTCATTCCACTCTGCCACACTTCATTCATCAACAGAGGAATTCCCTCCTTGCATCAATCCTCGCCCTTTCATTCCCGACCTTACACACTTAACACCCTCCCACTCCTCCACTTCACACCCTTTCATCTTGGTTTCACATAATGACATCACAATATATCTTGCACTCTTGAACACATTCGGCACTTCACCCTTTTGCTCTGCTCATTCACACCTCTCACATTCCACATGGCTATACAAATCTGCTCATTTGGTTGGGGCCCTGGACAGGTATTGGGCCCTCCAAGGCTCTCCAAAACATTTGTCATAATTTAGTGATTTTAGATAGGGGTATCTGGGGGACACTTAGCCCTTGGGGACACTTAACCCTGCCATTCCTGGAAAAAACTTATTTTCTTCTTTACTGCAGTTTCTGCATCCTCATCCCACCACCAAGTTACTGTATGTCTTGATGGACCCCATGCTCAATCACACACTGAAACAGTAACTCTCAGAAGGATGTTTCTGAGAGCTCTGTACTGTTCACTAACACCCTGCCAATGGCTCCCTGTTGAACCATCACTCTGTTCATCTTGCTATAGAAGGCATCCCTTACTGCTTGGTTTTTCAACTTCTATATTTTCCTCCTAGGTGCTCAGGTTCACTTTTTTATCACTCACTCCTTAAACACCATGTCACATATCAATAACTTGTGCTGCTGCACATATGCCTCACTCCCTATAACTTTAACATCCCTCACTAACCTTCTCTCAGCCCTTCTGAACAGGAAATACTCTATCTGGGTGCTGTTTCCACCAGACTCATATTTTTTTTTTTCTTAATGAAAGGAAGAAGGAACCAAAGGCAATGGGCCCGCATACTGTTCCTTCCAAGAAAAAACATAAACAATATGAAAGAGAGCCAAATTCAAGATCCGTTAATCTCAAGATGCCTCGACACACTGCGTTTGAAAGACTGGAGATCATAGGAAGTAGGGAATACAGACAGAGGAAGACAGTTCCAGAGCTGACCAGTTGCATAAATGAAGGACTGGGAGTAACAGTTAACTTTTGCATTAGAGAGCTGGACAGAAAAGGGATGAGAGTTAGTTGCTAGATGGGTGCTACGTGCCTGTCGTAGAGGTGGAGGGATGCAAGCAGACAGCTCAGAGGAATGGTGACTGTTGAAATAGCGATAGACAAGAGATAAGGATGCAACAGTGAGGTGAAGAGACTGAGGTTGAAGGGAATCAGTAAGAGGAGGAGAAGGAGAGTTATTGAGATGAAAGGCCTTTGACTCCACCCTATTGAGAAGAGCTGCATGTGGGTAGCCTCCCCACACATGAGAGTTGTACTCTACATGGGTGAATAATACCCGTGTACAAAGTCAACAGCTGTGCAGGGGTAAAGAAGGTTCAGAGTCGGCTTAGCACACCCAATCTCTTGGACGCAGATTTTACAAGAGATGTAATATGTTCTTTCCAAGATAAATCCCGAGTGAATGAAACCCCAAGCATGTTCAAGGATGATGCAGGACTGAGCTGGACATTATTAAACATCAGTGGGTAATCCTGTGGAAGATTTTGTAGGGTTGATAGGTGTAAGAACTGAGTCTTTGATGCATTAAAAACATCAATATTATTTTTAGCCCAATCAGAGATACGAGCCAAGTCCGACAACACGTGTGCCTTAGCCTCATCCCTTGTTTGTGAAAATAATTGCTGAGATGGACGTTGTGGGAACCAAATGGAAAGGTGAAGGGTGGAATCATCAGCATATGAGTGGATAGGGTTAGATGTACAGCTTAGAAGGTCATTGATGAATATAAGGAAGGGAGTTGGTGATAGGACAGAGCCCTGATGAACACCACTGTTGATAGATCTAGAAGACCGATAGCCGTCTACAATAGCGGCTATAGAACGACCAGAAAGGAAGCTAGAGATGAAGGCACAGATAGAAGGATAGAAGCCGTAAGAGGGCAGTTTGGAAATTAAAGACTTATGCCAGACTCGATCAAAAACCTTTGAGATGTCAAGTGCAATGGCAAAGCTTTTGCCAAAGTCCTGAAAGGAGGATGACCAGGAGTCTGAAAGGTAGGTGAGAAGATTGCCAGAGGAGCGTCCCTGACGGAACCCATACGGACGATCAGAAAGAAGGTTGTGACAGGAAAGATGCTTTAAGATTTTTCTGTTAAGAATTGACTCGAAAACTTTTGAGACACAAGATGTTAAAGCAATTGGATGATAATTAGAGTGTTGGAAATAATCACCCTTCATTGGGACTGGCAGAATGATAGCAAACTTCCAGCAAGAAAGGTACAAGTTGATAGACAAAGGCGAAAGAATTTACCTAGGCAGGGTGTAACCACAGAAGCACAGTTTTTGAGGACAACAGGAGGGACTCCATCAGGCCCATATGCCTTGTTAGTATTGAGGCCAGTGATGGCAGAAAATATGTCAGCTGAAGAAATTTTAATGTCAGTCATGAGGAAGTCAGTGGGGGGAAGTGATGGAGGAACAGCACCAGAATCATCTAAGGTGGAATTGGAGGAGAAAGTAAGAGCAAAGAGATCTGCTTTATTAGTAGATACAGAGCCATCAGAGTAGAAAAGAGGAGGGAAGGATGATGAGGTAAAGTTGTTAGAAAGGTTTTTGGCAAGGTGCCAAAAGGAGCGAGAAGAATTCAAGTTGGAGAGTTGAGAGCATTTAGCACTGATGAAATTATTTTTAGCAGAGCGAAGAACAACATTAGAATAAGTGTGATTAAACCATGGCTTTCTTGCATTAGTCAAAGAATATGAGAAAGGAATGTATGCTTCCATGCCCGAGAGAATAACCTCCGTAATGCGCAAGGCACACTCAGATGGCTCCCAGCCATGGAAGCAATAATCATTCCAAGGAAAATCAAAGAAGTTCTGCCTGAGGGCCTCTCAATCCGCAGCTCCAAAGTGCCACAGATGGTGTTTCTTTGGAGGGTTCGCAGGCCATACCTGAGCGATAGGACAGGTTAAGGTAATAAGGTTATGATCAGAGGAGCCCAATGGAGAGAAAAGATTAACAGTGTAAGCAGTAGGATTAGTTGTTAGGAAGAGGTCAAGTATGTTGGAACTCTCTTCAAGGCGGTCAGGGATACGGGTAGGGTGCTGTACAAGCTGCTTTAGGTCATTAAGGATAGAAAAGAAGTAGGCTCATTCACCAGGTGGATTAGTGAAAGGAGAGAAGAGCCAAAGATGGTGGTGAACAATGAAATCTCCTAGAATTTAGATTTCAGAGAAAGGAGAAATGGATAGAATGTGTTCCATCAGAGAAGTAATATTGTCAAAGAATTTTTGAGAGTCAGTAGAATTAGGAGATAAGTAAACAGCACAGATATATTTAGTCAGAGAATGATAGGAGAGCCGAAGCCAGAGAGTAGAGAATTCAGAAGAATCAAGTTCAGGTACACGAGAGCAAGATAGATCGTTGCGTACATATACACAACAGCCACCTTTGGCTTTGAAATGAGAATAGAGAAAGTAGGAGGATACAGAAAAGGGTTGTCTGTTGCCTCAGACAGCTGAGTCTCAGTGAGGAAGAGAAGGTGAGGTTTGGAGGAGGAGAGGTGGTGCTCAACAGAGCGAAAGTTAGAGGAAAGGCTGTGAATGTTGCAGAAATGAAGAAGGAGTGAGTCAGACAGTGGTTCCAGTCAGCTTCTAGCGTCATTTCCGGGAGAGGGGCAGATTTACCGTGAGAGGGGCGGATGAACTTACTTTTTTCCTAAGATGTTGCACACATTCATATTCATTCCCTTCAGAAATATGACAGGCCCCCCCTCCCCGGCAGGTGCCGGGACCATTTTTTCAGGTTTAGAAAATTGATTTTTTTTCTTTACCAATGTAATAAGGATTGTCTGTTGCACCCGGTGATATAATTTTTAGATTCCTAAATCCATCTTATGATTTGTAATGTATTGCAGAAAAATTCGCAGAAAGACCGTGTATTAGGGGAGGCGGTAGCTCGATCGGTAGAGAGTTGGCTTGCGGTCCCGTGGGACCCAGGTTCGAATCCTCGCTGGTGCAGGGAACAGTTTAAGGATTTGAATTTCACTAAATCAGGCTTTACTGATCTACCAGAAGACCCGCCGACATGTCGCAAAAATGACCCCGCTAATACCAATACACCAGTCCTTTATGAGACAGCCCTAGCATGTATTCAATATGGACGGTGGGTGTTAAGCGCCGAAGTGGTGACATGTAGATTGTAGGAGGACGACTGGGCATTGATAGCAGGCTGTGAAGCCTATGCCCAGAGTCGGACATAAAAAAAAAAAAAAAAAAAATATGCTGGTTAAAACTAAGCAAATGTGGAGCAGAATATCACACTAAGATATATCCATATATTCACCCCCCAAAAAAGAAAACTTCAGTATTGCTGAAATTGTTTGAAATTTCTAGAAATATGTGATAAGAACAAAATCATTTCAAAATATTGGAGGTTTTATTCATTCATCACCCAATCCTACGTTGCCCCATGAGGAGCGTAGGAGCCCAGGGCTAGGCAAATTGGTCCTGACATTTAAGATGAGTGTGACCGGCCCCACTCATCTCTGAGTAGCATTACGTGAGCAATGTACCCCAACCACTTCTTGGATATAAACCTTCACTGGCTCAATCCGATTGGAGTGCCGTAATTACCCACTAAACCACCAGGTGCCAATATTTGGTTATATGGTTACCACCCAGTTTAGTAAATGGTTTCCTGGTGTAAGGAAAGCACTTGGCTTGTCACTTAGTGTAGAGTCACCCACAGGCAGAAGGAATAGGAAAGAAGGAAGGAAAGAAAGACAGAAGAGGGAGTGTAAAGTCACCCGGAGGCTGAAGGACAAGGAAAGAATGAGGGAAAGAAAGACAGAAGAGGATGGAAAGAAAGAAGGATGGAGGAGCGGAAAGGGCAGACACCCAAGAGCAGCACTACAGAGGTTTTATAAAATGAAAAAAATATATTTTTCAATTTTTTTTATTTTTATTGCATTTATGCAAGTATGGAGTTAGTTTTGTAGTCTGGGTGGTGTAGTGTTTGTCTAAAGAGTGGCGAGAGATGATATTTTTAGTCTCTGAGCAGAGAAGGATGCTTCTGTGTTTGTATAGTGTTAGTGCATATTGCTGTTAGTGTGTGTGTGTGTGTGTGCGTGCACACCTGTTACGTCACGAGTGAGGACGTCACCGGAAGGGTCCTGCGGTGTGTAGCCGGGGCCCGGTTAGTGGCGAGAGATGATATTTTTAGTCTCTGAGCAGATAAGGATGCTACTGTGTATGAATAGTGTTAGTGCATATTGCTGTTAGTGTGTGTGTGTGCGGACTCACCAGTTACATCACAAGTGGTGACGTCACTGGAAGAGTCCTGTGGTGTGCAGGCGGGGCCTGGTTAGTTCGCGGTGTGAGGCCGGTGAGTGCGGTTTGCCTTCTAATACTGGTAGCAGAGCGTAGTTCCGACATAATGGCATCGTGTTCAACTAAGTGGCCTCCAAAACTTGAAAATGATTCTGCCTATGAGAGTTGGAATAAGTACATCGACATTTGGTGTGAACTGACAAACTTACTGAAAAAGAAGCATGCCCCAGCTATTCACCTTTCATTGTCAGGAAGAGCGAGGGTGGCGTCTTCAGGAATTGACGCGGCTGATTTGAAACAAGATAATGGTGTTCAGACCTTGTTGAACAAACTTAGACAGTTTATTTCTTGTGGACAAAGGACATCGGCAGTTTGCAGCTTTTCATGAACTGTACAACTTCAGAAGAGCCGGTGATATGAACATTCGTAAGTTCGTGGCAGAATTTGAGCATGTTTATTTCAAATTTACGAAGCAGGACATAGCACTGCCAAATTCTGTGATGGCTTTTATGCTTCTGGCTGCATGCAAACTTTCAGACAGTGAGCAGCAACTAGTGATGTCCGCGATAACTGAGGTGACATACAAAAACATGAATTCTGTCCTGAATCGTATTTTCGCTGGTGAAATTGGCGTGCAGAACTATGCATCAGTGTCTGCCAGTGAGGTGAAGAGCGAACCAGTATTTTGGGGTGATGAAGTTGGGGGTGAGGAAACGTTTTACAGTAAAGGTACTTGACCAGGACAGACAGTGTTGCGTGGTGGTGCAGTACGTGTTCGAGGTCGTGGTGGTACCGTATCTGCTAGAATTCCCCAACGCTCATCCACTGGCAGGAGGCAGAACCCAGTTTGGTCTGATGGAAAGGTATCGAGGTGTTTAGTATGTGATTCTAGATTTCATTGGGCACGTGACTGTCCGGATGCATACGAAAAAAACGGCAGTCAAGAAGAAAATTCTGAAATAGTGCATCTGTCATTATTTATGGGCTATGCAGATGATGCCGTTAGTAGAGGTAAATTACAGATGCTAGTAGAAGAATCTAAAGGATGTGCTGTTCTAGACACAAGATGTTGTGGAGTTGAATGGATCAGTTGCCATCTAAGTGAGCTATAAGAGAAGAAGCGTCATCCTCAACATTTACTTTCGCTGATGGTGTCACAGTTTCTTCCCTCAAATGTGTTACACTGCCCTGCTACATTGGAAATATGCATGCAACCATCATGACTGATGTTGTGAACTGCAATATTCTCTTGCTGCTGAGTAAACGTTCCATTAAAAGAGCAAAAATGTTGATTAACTTTGAAAGTGACCAGGTCACAATTTGTGGAACTATCATCAATTTGAAGTCCTCATCTTTAGGCTATTACGTGCTTCCAACTTCTTTATGACTAGGTTGTGAATTTTGTGAAACAATCATTCTGGCATCTCTTGGGGGTGATGTAGAAAAATGGCTTTGAAGCTTCACAGGCAATTTGGACACCCAACATTGGCGAAACTAATTAAACTGATTACAGATGCTGGGATTAAAAGTTCAGAACTGGAGCGGGCTATCAAGGCTGTATCTGATGCTTGTGCAGTCTATTGCAGATTCTATTGCAGATTCAAGAAAGCCAAGCCCCGACCCGTAGTCAGATTGCCCATGGCGTCTAAGTTTAACGAAGCCATAGCCATGGATTTGAAAGCTTGGGGAAGGCATTATTTCTTAGTCCTTGTTGAGTCTTGGAGCTAAAGTGTCATCACTGGATTCAGCGCTGTTCTCTTGGAACAATAGTGGCAAAGTCGAAGGCATTGTATGCATTTATGTCAATGACTTCCTTTAGGCTGGTACACATGAGTTTGAGCAGCAAGTGATAAAGCTCGTGAGTCAAATATTCCTCATCGACAGTTCGGAATCAAAATCCTTCAAATACATTGGTCTTAGTGTCGTCTGCAACATTGATAGCAGCATAACACTTGACCAGTTCAAGTATGCTTCATCTTTGAAACCAGTCACACTGAGTAGACATCGTGCAGCAGTAAAATCAGGAGAGCTGTCCGAGTCTGAGAAAACAGAGTACCGGGCATTAATTGGGCAACTCAACTGGATTGCCACACACACTCGGCCAGATATTGCCTTTGATGTGTGTGAGTTGAATGTGACTAGCAACCGAGTTACCATTGCAGATTTGCTTTTTTTTTTTTTTTTTTAATGCATGGAAGAAGGAACCAAAGGCCACGGGCCTGCATACTGTTCCTTCCAAGAAAAAACAAAAACAGTACAAAAGAGAGCCAAATTCAAGATCCGTTCAATTCGAGATGCCTGGACACACTGCGTTTGAAAGACTGGAGATCATAGGAAGTAGGAAATACAGACATAGGAAGACAGTTCCAGAGTTGACCAGTTGCATAAATAAAAGACTGGGAGTAACGGTTAACTCTTGCATTAGAGAGTTGGACAGAAAAGGGATGAGAGTTTATTGCTAGACGGGTACTACGTGCCCGTCATAGAGGTGGAGGGATGCAAGCAGACAGTTCAGAGGAACAGTGACCATTGAAGTAGCGATAGAAGAGAGATAAAGATGCAACAGCGCGGCGAAGAGACAATGGTTGAAGGGAATCAGTAAGAGGAGGAGAGTTAATGAGACGAAAAGCCTTTGACTCCACCCTATTGAGAAGAGCTGCATGTGGAGAGCCTCCCCACACATGAGAGTTGTACTCCATACACGGGCGAATAAAACCCGTGTACAAGGTCAACAACTGTGCAGGGGTAAAGAAAGTACGGAATCGGCTTAGCACACCTAATCTCTTGGAAGCAGATTTCACAAGAGATGTAATATGTTCTTTCCAAGACAAATCCTGAGAGAATGAAACCCCAAGCATGTTCAAGGATGATGCAGGACATAACTGTTCATTATTAAACATTAGTGGGTAATCCTGAGGAAGATTTTGTCGGGTTGATA
>JAGKTI010002720.1:18079-64001 GCA_018397915.1 Birgus latro | reverse complement strand
GTGGGGGGGAATATTGATTGGTGTGATAGGGGGTGTTGATAGATGAGTTACACTGCCCCATACCTGTGTACTGAGGTGTCGTCAGGTGTTTGTAAGTGTGTATTGCAGTGAACATATGCACATTTTCATTTTGTGTTGTGATGTGTCAGGAATAAATCGGCAAATGTATGGTGTTTGGGGCTCACTGTTACTTTCATTGGTTAGGAAGCTTACTAACACCTGTTCCTTACCGATTTATTCCTGAATCTGCCCTGTTCCTATATTGTGTGTTATTCATGCAGTCTGGCTATATAAACGAGGTATAAGAAGCAAATGGAGATATTAATGGGTACCTAGGAAAATAAATCGCTACGGAAGAGGTGCTAGGGGCTTCCAAAACCGACGAGAATATAAACCAGTGTCTCCTGCAAGTGTAAGGAGAGGAGTGAAGGTCGAAGAGTAATTTCCTTTTGTGTATAAAACAGGAAAACAAAAGTCTAGGGAGGAACAACCCCATTCTCAGGTCTTGGTTTATTTACATTGTTAATTATGGTGATTATGATGATGATGATAAGGATTTTTTTTTTCTGGCCTGATTTGTGGTGATGAGGATAATATTATAATGTCTATTTTTTTTTTTTATCACAGGTGGGTTGGTGTTCATGGAGGGGGTGCAAGTGAAGAGGGTGGGGGCAATCCCTCCGCCCCCACCTCCCCGCCCACCCCTCATATCGTGGTGTCGGCAGAGGACGACGACACCACTGAGGTACTGCACGCCAACAATGAGGCAGACCCCCTGACTGTGAGTACACCCTGTTAAATTTATGAATAAGTCAACCCCTAACATACTTGCTGGACATTTACCTTATATAAGCATGTTTTATAAGTGTTTCGTATTTAGTAGTTCACATCATGGATGGCACACACACGCGCACACACACACACACACACGCACACACACACACACACACACACACACACACACATAGTGGAATGCACTACCGCTTTTACACATGTGTTCCAAAACTATCTCTCTGTCTATCTATTGCCAGACACCATAATCCCGCAAGGGGTGGCCATTTGACTTTGAGTTATTTGTTTTACGGGGAGGGGCACTAACCCTCCACCAACCCACTTGTTGACACGTAGGGAGCACGTATGGTTTGGTTATATGGTTACCACCCAGCGTTGTAAATGGTTTCTTGGCTTACAGGAAATAATTTGGCTTATCACTCAATGTAAAGCCAACTGTAAGGGAAAGAAAAGCAATAAGAAGTGACAGGAAAGATGGGAGAAATAGGAAGCAAGGAGGGCAGGCACAGAAAAAGAATGATAAAGGCTAAGGAAGAAGTAGGCAGCACTACATCAAGTGAGTGTGCCAAAACAGTTCATAAATTTAAGGATATGTGTGATAAAAGTGATTTAATACACGAGACAGTACGAGCTCGACTCATTCCTGTTAAGATGGTAAGAACAGTAAGGTAAGAACACACACACACACATGGACAGGCAAAATCTCGTGCAGTGGTATAGAGCCAGGTTCCAAAATTATACCATCCAGCCTCACAGAATTCACTATAAGAGTAACCTAATCACCTCCAATCCTTTGCCAGAACACCTCAACGAATGGAGAAGTGTGTTTGAATATGCAGATGCCACCGTCCTTCGCCCAGAGCCCACCCACCACCAACAGCATGGAAAAACCACACCAGGAGAAGCATTCGTGAGTTTTATATTTACGGCAGGAAGTGAAGTTTGGCAGGTCCTGTGCTAGTGAGGTTGAAGAGGAATGGAAACACGCACAATCACACACACACACACACGAGCCGTACATTCTTAATACCTGTATATCTTCTCTCTCTCTCTCTTTCTCTCTCTCTCTCTCTCTCACACACACACACACACAATAAACACCTATCATTCCACTGCATCTCTCACTTCACAGCGATTGAATACAACAACAAGCAACAGTGTAAGGTAGTGCTGATTGGAGTGACAGCAGCAACAATCAGGCAGTCAGTCATTTAATGCACCACTGACCCCAGGGCTACTGAGTTCAACCCTGTCTTTGTCCACAGGTTACGAACGACGATACACTCCGCGCCAACCAACTTGTTCATAGATTCACACCTGATATTCACCTCTAATTAGCTATAGTCTTTTTCTTCTTACTGGTAAAGTGATGATCTGTGCAAGAAATGATTGTGTATGGTTATTTCCTTGTTGATAAATCAGTAATAGGTTTGACAGTTTCTCTATGGTTATTGGTTTGACAGTTTCTCTATGGTTATTGGTTTGACAGTTTCTCTATGGTTATTTTCCTCTTGATAAAATGAATCAGTGTAACAGATTATCAGTTATGGCCATTTCCTTGTGGAGAAAATGATAATCAGCAACAAATTATTGGGTATGATCATTTCGCCTTCACTAACAGAATGATGATCTGTGGAATACATTATGTCTGTATTCATAGATTTCAAACTGACCTTCCATGAGTCTCCGATGGTGGCTGTGAGGCTGTGAATCTGTGAACAACATGGCTCATGTGAAGTAAAGTAGGTTATGTGGGGTGTCTAGCTGGCTGGCTGGGTGTGGGTTGGGGATAATGAAACATTTTATGATCAATTGTCCTTTTGTAACTAAGATTATTTGAGGAAGAACAAGGGATGTAGATGAATTGAAGAAAATGTTTACTGAGCAGATGTACGATAACACTTCTAGACCAACCTGGACCCTGTTCAGATTTCATGGCACCGTGAACTCGAGAATCACACATGAATCACCATAGGAGGCCATCTAGCAACTTTCTTAATTATTTGTTATTTATTTTTCATGTTTCTGCTTGTTATATAGTTTGGCCATGTGGAGAGGATGGAGAGTGAGAGTCTAATGAGGAGAGTGTATGTGAGTGAGGTGGACGGGAGGGGAGAGAGGGAGAGGGGGAGGCTGAGGATGAGCTGGAGGGATGGAATGGAGACGTACATGAGAGAGGGGGGTGTGAGCTGGGGGGAGGGCAGTGAAATGGTGGGGGACAGCGCGACATGGAGGCTGTTTATTTGTAGCCACCTCTTACAGGATTGAGGCATCTGACAATAGATAGATAGATAGCTTGTTCATTTTAATATATAGACTGCATAAAAAACATATAGGAGAATATTAACACACCATACACAAACATAAACTGGTTAGGCAAAGATGCTGGCGAACTTGCTTAGCCAACGAGAAAATGGTAACAAGATACAATGAATGGAGTCTTGTCAGCATAGGAGGTTGTACTTCTTCCTTGCTGGTATAGTCCTGTATATATGGCACATTAATGATATCCTCATTTGTCATTATAAAAGAGAGATAGATTACATTAAAGAGAGTGAGTGTGCAGTCTACAAGGCTCATGAGAAAAGGAAACCAGAAGACTTGGGAGGATACCACACTTCCTGTTCCTTCGTTGTTGTTTTTGCTGTGGTCTCAGGCTCATTGGAAGCATGAACCTGTGGACTTTAGAGATAAGCTGCCATTCCCCTGCAGTCCACCAGCCTCCTTCCAAGGGATAGGGAGGTAGTTGAGAGATGTTTGTATAGCAACACAGTCCTTTCCCCTGTATAAACAATAATGCTCACTCCTATTTTTCCTCCATACAGATGTAAGGTCTCAGTGCTAGGGTACCATAGTCCAGTACATTAAAGGGCACATGACATACTTCCCTTGGGGCCATTACATGATTAGAGAGAGAGAGGGGTAAAGAAAGTCCAGTCACCTCTTGGGGGATCAAACTACAAGACCATCACTCTGACTGAGGCATCGTAGCCAGTAAACCTTCAAGCACCTTACCTTTCCTGCAAAAAACAATCTCAATTACAACAAGGCATTGATCATAAGTGTGTGAACTTGTGTAATGGTCTGCATGTCTAGCTAGAAATAAGGCTGGTTGACAGGATCAATTTCTAAGCAGATAAAAGACGTATAACAAAGGCTTCTTCTCCATCTCCCTGAATAAAGTTTGTTCCCCCCCTGTCCTCTTCACCCAATATTGAAATCAGGGATCTGGTTGTAACTGTGACTGTTGGGGACCTAGCTAAGGGCCATATGCTGAAACACTGGACTGCCAAGTAAAATGTAAGCCCTTAATTTTTGAACGGTGTTTATGAAATGTTATAGCCAGCCTGGATCCCACATTACAGAATGAATGATACGAGTAGGGCAGACGGTTCCATCCTTTCCCTTGCTTCAGAAATTATATTCAAAAATTATATTCACAAACTGAGAGCTTCTATTGCCAGTTGCTATGTTAAGTTTAAGCCTGTGACCATTGATGTCTACCTTACTGAGCCTCACAAAATTGAAAGACATCGCAGGTTGCTTAAAAGTCGATCCTGCGAGCCAGCCTTCATTCAGGGTGGGTTCTCTATGGATGGTTCAGTAGGTGTACATACCTTTGATATTTAGTTCCTTTTATCAGTATCTTGTGCCCTTCCAGTAGTGTATCTGTACTGGGATGACTGTCTAAATGCTGGGGACGTTCTATGATTGTTTGAATTCTCAGTTCTAGTGTATTGACAGAAGTTTGACAACACTTAACACAAATGACTGTGGTTTAAAAGGAAGAGTAGTCACATCTCAAAGAATTAAGTCTGTTGAAGGAAGATTAGTCATATTTCAAACTACAGTAAATGCAGAAAAGAGATTTGCTTCATTGTGAACTAAAGCTGGGTCTTTAAATTGAGACTTAATGCATTAGCTACATATCAGACTAAAGACTGGTTCAAATAAAAATCAGTAACATCACAAATGCATGATTTGAAAAAATAAAAGTTTACTACATTTCATGTGAAAGACTGGTAAAAAAATCTTTCAAACAAATTAAAGGTGTGAAAACAAGACTGACTGAATTAGAAACTAAAAACTGTGATCGAATAAAAAAAGATAACATAAAAAATTGTGATTATTAAATGCATATATAGTACAGATCGTTTTTGTAAATGAGAGATTTGACCCAAAATATCACAACTTTGTCCATGCAGTTGGTAATGTAAATTCAAGGAACTACATAGATCAGTTTTATAAATACCAATTAACCTTTATTTGGCCAATTTTCTTTAATTTACTGCAGATGTAATTGAAAAAAAAAGGCATTTTATGACAGTGGCTTCGTGTAATTATTATTATTATGTCAGACAATCACAGACTGTCATAGTGCAGTTAACCAGTTCAGTGCAATGATGCCTTTGTGCTTGCTACTTCCAGGTGACTTTATTCAGATTAAGGGAGAAGGTACTGGAGGACGTAAATAAAGTCTTCAGTTAGAGAGGCCTTCCCAAAGTCCAGTAAGAGCATCTGGAGGTGGCAAGACTAACAGGACTTCATTTTATTGTTATGGTTAACCCCCTTCGATATCATGATGCCATTTACGTTTTATTTTTGCTATTTCCAGATGATTTTATTAAACTTGGGGAAGATTTTTGAACATGAGGGGTTAGATATAGCCTTCACTAACCCTTCCACTACAAAATGCTCCCCACATAGTTGAAGTAAATTGTCTGGTAGAAGCAAGAATAAAAGTACATCATTAAGTTGAAGGGGATGCAGAGTACAATATATGCATTGGGAGTGTTGTAAGGTAGTGTGTGGTGTAATTTTAGTGTATTGTGTGGTGTATTATACAGTATTTAGTGTATTGTTGAAGCATGCTAGTGCTGTCGTTGTATTTGTTGTATTGCGTATTGCCAAGGCTCCTCTGGTCTCCCATTTCAGTATTGGCATGCTGGAATATTTTCTCTCTCTTCTGGTTTGTTTATATTCCTGTTCCCTTGTATTCATTACCTTATTTCCTTTACTCCTTGCCTCATCCTTCCATCCAGCTCCCTCTCTCTGTCATTCTCCCCCTCTCCACGCATCCCACTTTTTCCTCCCTCCCTCTTCCTCTCCTTCCTTCCTTATCTAACCCTCACACTCCCCCCCCCTCTCTATCTTCCTCCCTTCTTACCACTTTTTCTCCTTGTCTCCCTCCCTGCCAACCTCTTTCTCTATTCATACTTTCCTGTTTGACTCACAACCTCTCCATCTTCCACCCTACTACCTCCTTCTCTCTCTCTCTCTTCCCTTCCTACCTCTCCTCTTCTCCCTTTCCCTCTCTACCTCTCTCTTCTGTGCCTCTTTGTCCATTCCTCTGCCTCTATTTTCCATTTTATCTCCCTACAAACCACAATCTCATGTATATCTTCTTGACTTTCCTCCCTGCCTTCCCCTCTTCCTCTCCTCCTCCCTACCTACCTTTCTCCTTCCCACTCTCCAACACTGTCTCCCTCCCTTTTACTTTTCCTTCCTTCCTCTCTCTTTTCCTCCCTGTCTCCTCCTCTGGATCTGTTTCTCCCTGCCTGCCGTTCTCCCTTCCCTTTTCACACTTCCTCTCTCATGTTTGTCTTTTCCTGCCTCCTCTATTTTCCTCTTTTTCCCCTCCCCCCATGTCTCTCCCTCCATCCCTCTATTCTTTGCTCCATGCCCTTTGACTTCACCTCCCAGGACCAGCAACACCTTGTCTCTGGACCTTCCTGATGGCCGCCAGACTGCCCTCGACTTTGTGACCTTTCGCAAGACTCGCCGAAACTCCATGAATGAGATTTACCGACGTGTGAGCGGGAGTCAGATGAACCTGCATCCGCCGTCACCCCACCTCAGTGCCCCCCCCAACACCCACCACAACATGCGACGCTCGTCCTCTCGCAACAGCCTGGCTCCCTCCGTTTTGGACTGGCGACAGGAGGGAAAGTCAGTTTGTGTATCTTAATTCAGGGAACAAGCCTAACGTTTCCCATCTCACCCATGTTTGCTGATTTTAATTGGGGGTTGAGTGTATTAATCATCTCTCACCCATAAACAGGCCTAATAACTCTAATCTCTCACTCATATGCTCCCAAATATTGTGATAAAGAAGCCATAATCTTCTTATTTGTCGCCATAACATGCACTGCTCATCCTCTCACAACAGTATGGCTTGGTTTTGGCCGGTGATAAGAAGGAAAGTCAGCTAGTTTTTCTTAAAGGGAAACTAGCCAATTAATAAATCCTATTGGGAAGCAAGCCTGTAAACTATGTAAATGGGAAACACACCTGTTAATTTATGTGAATGGAAAACAAGCTTACTAATTCTCATCTCATCATGAATAATTGTTTTTTTGGGGGGGAAACTAACTAGATCATATTTTCACACACAAAGGAGCTTAACCATAATAACTTGTCACCCATACACTTTTTTTTATATATATACATCATCCATCATCCAATACATATATTTAAATGAGAGTGGGCTGTTCCTCACCATTTTTTTTTATAGGAAGGAAACCTAATAAGTCTCATCATAATTTGCATCTTTATCATCCACCTGATTAATACTCCTCATTGTCCTTTCGCTGAAGTGATGTAAACTCTTCATCCCTCGCTTGTTACTGTTGTACTTTGGCCCATTTAGACTGCAGGCTAAAGTTGCTATTCTCAACAGTCCACCATCCTCCTCTCAAGGGATAGGGAAGTAACTGAGAGGTGTTTGTATAGCCATGCCATTAAGCTGCTTGGTTATATCAGTCCTATCACATAAAGTCATCTGTCTCTAGCAACCCCCTCACTCATAAACAAGCTTAATAACAATGAAGCTTATTTATCATCATCCCTCACTCATACACTGCTATTTTCGTTTATTGTTATGGGAGCTAAGCATATTAATAGGAGCCAAGTTTAAAATCACTCATATAATCCATACACTCCCATTTTAAATCATCTTTATGGTTTCTTTCTTTCCAGGTGTCTTTGTGTTCAGTATAATATTTTTCTTAGTTTCAGGTCTGCTCAGTTAATGAATTATGATGTCTAGATTCAATAATATATCAGTGCTCAAAGTATTAGATGTATTGTCGTGTGTTTTAATGTCAGGTTTTGAATTTGCATGTGATGTTTAGATACAGTTTATATTTCTGTGATCAAAGTGTGAGATAGTTATTTTTTCCAATTTTAGTGTCAGGTGTGTTAAGTCTGCATGTTTAGATACAAATTATGTTCAGATCTCAAAGTACAGTAGTAGATATTTGTGGTATTTTAGTCCTGTCAACCATATCTGCATGTTTGAGTCTCCCTGCTTGCCCTTCTCTTTTGGAAAAATCACTTTGGTTTTGGGGGAATTTGTAGCACCTCTTCCCTGGTGGTTTATTTTCCATTTTATTTTTCCTTAATGTGTCCAGCCCCAGGCATAGACTTCATAGCCTGTTCTTTAAGGCCCAGCAGTCCTTCTATGGGCAACACTTTCACTTGTCACCACTTTGGCACAAACACCCACCTTCCATATCTAATTCATGCCTGTATCCTCTTGTAAGGTACTGAGTCAAACTTTTCCATATGAAAAAGAATTAATTAGTAATACTTATATGCAAAGGAGAATATTACGCCTTTCACTCTTATGGTATTGTAAATTTTCAGGATGTTTTTGCTATCTCCGGACTGTATTATTGGACTAAAGGAAAACCTCTTGCAGTGAGGAAGTTAAAGTTTATTTCATGTAATCTCCCTTCTCTGTGAAAGGTGTCCCCAGAGCAAAAATAAAAATTATCTGATGGTACAGCACTAACACCTCATGACTGAAGAGATTAAAAGTGTAATACGCAGATTAAGTTGGTGCTACAAGCCCCCTGATTCCAGTGATTATACTGTACAGTTCCATTCACTTGCTTGTTTCATCTCTGCACCACAATTTTCTCTTCTGGAGCTTTGGTATAGGTTTCTTGTAATAGTTTGTGCTTGTTTGAAGACTATAGAAACTTAGACTAGTACTGTAACTTAGATTTGTATCATAGTCTTTCGTTTTTGTTTTATTCTTCGCTTTAGTAGCCACTCCTCTTGCCCTCCACTGAAACTGATTAGTAGATTTATTATGGCAGCTTTGAAAATCCCAGCCATATATCAGTTGAAATATGAGAGTTGCTTAATGTATTCAGTATTAAAATATGTGGCTGACTTCATTAGGCTAGTAATTGAAAATCTTGATGAAAAACTAGGAAAAGGTAGTTTATTAAAAAGTTTTTAGTTGTTAGAGGTGTTTCAGAATCTTTACAGAAAAACTAAGAAATGATGTGACTGTGGCCGAGGTTTAGTTCCTTGAATACAAATGACGTCCTCCTTTTCGCTGCCACCAGATGATTTTATTCAGTTTAGGAAAGATTTCTTGACCTGGAGGGATTTGTCAAGCTGCTGCTAACCCCCTCTTGTTCAGAAAGTGTAGCCTGAGCTGAATAAAATTATCAGGAGATGGCAAGAGTGAAGTAGAAAAAACATCCTTAGGCTTAGTGGGTTAATTAAATGTTATTATTGTTGACTCAAGATCTACCAGTATTTCATGGCAATGTTGGGTGTGTGCATTGCAGTGACTCCCTAATTGCGTGTGTAAGTGCCCTGTATGGCAAGCTGCTGGTGGTGATGGGTATGGCCTTCCCCATCGCTGAGGTCATCTCACACGACATACCCATCTCATTTTACAACGTGAGTGCTTATTCATCATGTCACCAGTTGTTTTTGTTGTTATGGGTGCTGCTGCTGCGTCTGCTTAACCTCAATCTGTCAGCCCTAACAAACCCATTGACCAGTGGTAAGCAACAGCTTCTGTGGGGCTGGTCTACAGGTACAGCACAGTATGTACACCATGCAGGGAATTGAAGCCCTCTTGTGGTAGACAGTGCCTTGCGAGGGTTGGACCATGGTCCTTCCCCACGATGTGGTGTAGGGAAATATGAGGAGGTTTGGCTCATCAGCTCCTTATTTCACCAGCAACATATCTTAGGGAATAAAATTTTAAACATGACGTTAAGTACTGTTGTTGGAGCAGCTTCTTTACTGTTGTTGTTGTGGCCCAGACTCATTTGGATGTAAACCTGGTGGACAGCAGGCAGAAGCTGCCTTTCTTCTTCAGTCCACCATTCTCATTTTAGGGGATAGTGAAGGAGTTGAGGGATGTTCACTTAACCAAACAGCTGGTTATATCAGTGCCACCACTTGAAGGAGTGTCCCACCCTCATCCGTGCTACTTACATAGGTGCTGTGTAGGCAAACCTTGTGAAAGATGGAAAACTGAAATTGTCAGCTTTAGGTGAGAAAAAAGATTACCTAGATAATTCAGTAATAATGATTTAGCATTGCATTTTCCACAGCAGGATATTGTATCAGACACTAGTATAAGTAAATGAAGGTTTGGTGGCACTGATATAACTGTGTATCCCTGTTGTTTGGGTGTGCAAAAATACCTCAGCTCCCTCCATCTCCCACCAAAATAAAATGGTGAACTCCAGGCTACACTCCATCAGATTCCCTCACAGAGCAACATGAGTATATTCTCTCTTCTTAATAAATACTGTACAGTTTCCATATATGGGTAGGATATAGCTCATACAATATATTCGCAGGGTTTCTACCTGTATCTGTACGTGGGATCCATCGGGTTCCTGGTCTACGCCTACATCTTCCTTCTACAGTCCATCAACATACCCACCACACACATCAAGTCAAAGTTCCAGTCACTCAGTAAGTCATATTATATATCACAGAAGCATGGTTCTTGTGTTTAGTGATTCATCTTCTTTTTGTTACTAAATTTCCATGTAATTTGAGTGTCTAACTAAGATTAATTTTTTACTGCTTCCATGCAAGTTAATGCATAACTAAGAATTCTTTTTTTCTGTTAAATTTCCATATAAGTTTAATATGTAACTAAGAATGTTTTTCTGTCATAAAGTTCCATATAAACCTAATGTATATCTGCATCATTTGCTAATCGTGTGCAGTATGTGTTCAAGGTGAGTTTTGAATGAGGATAAAGAAGACTAATGCATGATATGTTTATCTTTGCCATAAAGTCGTTAATTAATTTGAAAGAGAGTCTAGATTGAGGGTCATATTCTAAGTGGCTTTGTAGATTTCATAACACTTCTTTAGTAATTTTTTTCCTCAGCTCATTTCAAGTGTGAATCCTCTTGATGTTTTTGATGCAACTTTTTTCGATATTAAAATAATGTGAATGCAAGAGAACATTAAAGTGTAATAAGCAAAATTAATCAGTAAGGAAGCGGTGGTATGAAGACTCCTTAGCCACTTAAATTATTGCCCATAGTTCCTGATTAGAGGACACAAATGCAGGGGAGCAACACAATAAACGTGTTTAGAAAAGTAAACAATTTAAAGAAGGCTAAGTAGGATATGCTTTTGTGTCCTGGGCCCACACTTATATATTCATGATCGACTCCCTGTTGTAAATATGGTTTATTTTTGAAGGAAGAACTAAGAATATGGTGAAGATTCTGGACTTTCCGTTATATTTCCTTCCTGCAAAAAGAAATTAAAAGGTCCAACAGGAATTTGATCATAAATTTGACTATTATAGTGTTTTAAAGATACTGTGTGACAGTGAAGGGATGGTGGTGGTGCTTCTGGTGCAGGATGTTAGGGTAAGACTAGCACTGTCAGGGTGTTATCAGGCTGTGCATTTCGGATTTTCCCAGTACAGTCAGTCCTCGATATTGATGAGTTTGTTATTTTGGGGGTTCAATTGTTTACGAGTTAAAAAACCATCTCAAAATACACTTTAAACAAATAAATTCTAGCTCCTGCCGATGTTTTTGGCACTGCAGAGGGTTTTCCAACAATCTGTTGGTTAAAGTATAACTGCAAGGGCTATTTGGGGTTGCCAGTTACAGCGAACCCATACCCCGGTATCCGGTAATGTTGTATTTATCTAGTTGTGATATACAGGAAATGAGCTATGCTCCAGAAGTCCTGTCTCTGTTTCTCAATAAGTCAGATTTTGCTTTGAACTCATTAAATTTTTAGACTGGATGATCTCTTTGTCCAGGCTGTTACACAGGTCTATGCATCTATATGAAGAACTATATTTCTTGATATCCTTCAAACAGCTTGGCTTTTTCAGTTTCATTCCATGTCCTCTTGTTACTCTCCTATCCCATACAAGCAGATCTTTTCTGTCAGTTTTATCTACTCCCATCACGGCCCTGAACACTGCAGTCATGTCCCCCCCCCTCTCTCTCCTTTCCTTTAAGGAAGGCAAATCCAGATATTCCAGCCTCTCTCTGTACGACATCTGCCAAGCTAGGGACCATCTTGGCTGCTGTTCTTTGTATTCTCTCACTCTTGTTATATCTTTCTTTTTGTGTGGGCACCACACTACTGCTGCATATTCTAACCAGGGGCGAATCATGGCCACTATCAATATTTTCATCATCTCCTCATCCAAGTAATGAAATGCTACTCTTGTGTTAGTCAAGAGTTTATACATCTCTCTAACTGTCTTGTTAATGTGTTTTTTGGGTGACAAACTATCCTGGAACAGCACTTCCATATCTTTCTCTTCTCTCAATTTGTGATTGGGTCATTACCCATCAAATAATTCAGTGATGGCCTCTTGGTACTTTTACCCATTTCCAGTACAGTATTTTACATTTTTTTACGTTGAATTTCATTTCCCACATCCAGCTCCAATCATGTATCCTATCCAGATCCTCCTGCAGCATTTTACAGTCTTGCTCAACTTCTACTTTCCTCAAGATCTTTGCATCATCAGCAGACAGACTTGTATAACTGTTCATTCCATCTACCATATCATTTATGTAAATCAGGAACATTATTGGCGCCAACACCGAGCCCTGTGGGACACCATTACTTCCCCTTATCCAGACATCCTGTCCTTTATTACTGTCTTCATTTGTCTGTCTTTCAAAAAATCTCTCATCCACTCTAAGAGGTTCTCCTTCAGTCCTCCTATGTGCTCCAATTTCCACATTAGTCGCTTATAGGGTACCTTGTCAAAGGCCTTCTCCAAATCTAAATACACACAATCCACCCAACAGTGTCTCTCCTGCAGCACATCAATCACTCTTGAGTAAAAGCTCAACAAGTTGGAAACCCATTACCTTCCACTTCTGAATCCAAACTGACTTTCAGCCAAAATGTTCATCTCCTCCAGATATTTTATCTATCAGTCTTTCAGGATTCTCTCGCACAATTTTGCATCCATGCTGGTCAGGGACACTGGTCTGTAATTCAGGGGTTCTTCCTTGTTTCCTCCCTTATAAATTGGTACCACATTGGCCGTCTTCCATTCCCAAGGCACTTTCCCCTTCCAGAGAACACACAGTTAAACTGTGAATCTTATCCTCCAGTTGTTCTCTGCATTCCTTCAGTACCCAATTAGAGATTCCATCCAGTCCTGGGGCTGTCCTTACATCTTGAGTTTCCAGTAATTTATACACTTCCTGCATTTCCACTTTTCTGTCTTTTATCACTACATTTCTAGTCACTCCCTCCCCCTCCACAAAATCCCTTTCTTTGGTGAAAATCAATTGGAAACATTTTTTCATTACAGTATTTCAGCTTGCATTGCCACATCTTTATGAACCTCTCCTTCTGCTTTCAGTGTGGTGATTCCTTCTATTTGTTTTAGTTTGGCATTGACAGCTCTATAAAACAATTTGGGTTCTTCCTTACATTTGTCAGTTATACCTTTTTCAAAGTTCCTTTCTTCCTTTCTACGTATTCTTGTATATTCATTTCTAGTTCTTCTATATTCTTCCTTTGTTCTGTTATTACCTCTCTTTTTCCACCTGTTCCATGCAATGTCCCTAAATTCTTTTGCGGTCATACACCTTTTAAACCACTCCTTTTCCTGTTTTCTTTCCCACTTACTCTTGGCACATATTTTTCCTCTCCCAAATTATAGAGGCCTAGAAAGATATCCCACTTCCTCTGTATCTCTCTTGTTTCTCTGAATTTGTGTACCGGCAGGAATGTTCGGTCAGCGAGTACAGTATGTCAGATATTGAAGCAATTTTCCCCATAAGATGCTGAAGAAAAGCCAGAGACACGTTCCAGACCCAAACCTAACCTCTCATACTGTATACCTTGCTCAGTCAGTAGAGACTGAAACAGAAACACCATAGATAATGGTATTTTCCTCATAAACTACTATTGCTAAAAAGTGGCACATCACACATCACATGCAGGAAGGTATTCAGGCCAATGGATGCAGCAAGAGTGGGAGAGTGGACGAGCGGGCCAGGCAGGCAGAGTGTTTGTACTGGCAAATCGACGGCAGTTTGGATTGTGGGAATGTTCCCCCATTTCTTTTGTTTGGTCTAGGAAATCATTGGTTATCTATGTGCCGGATATTGGGGTATGCCTGTATTTGCAGATGTTAGCCATTCACAGGTGACTTTGTAACATATCCCCTACAAATATAGAGGACTGAGTGTACCTGTAATGGTCTTCTTTGTCAATCTGTTTTCTTTTTTCTTACTTTCTTTCTGTAGGTGTTGGTTGTGAGAACTTTCCAGTGTGCTCCCTCTTATGTGCTGTGTCCATTCTTTCATAAATAATGTTATTTTGACATGATTTATAAAGCTTCAGCTCTATGGGTGTCAGTTTCCATGCAATATTGCAACAGCAGGTGACTGTCTTGGTGCAAGTTGAACCGTCTCACCCACAGGGAGCTACATGGCTATGCCCGAGCTTAATATAAACATGATGTTCCCGCGCCGCAACACAGGATCGCAACATGAGGGAACAGGTATAAATACGCCCAGGATGGCTATTTGAGTAGCAATCCCACGCTGCATTTTGGAATCATAACAAAGCCTGTCGCTCCTTTAATAACCCTTCATAATTAATTTGTACAGTAAATCATAACATAAAATAAATACCCCTTTTTTTGTTGAGTAATCAGTGGCACTCCAGGAGCTCCAAAGGTGTAATAAAAGATTAGCATTTACCATTTGTACATTGCTGTACTGAGGGGGCCATTACCATCTGTACATTGCCGAACTGAGAGAATGCCTCGCTAAACTTTTTCTTCCATTGAAAACACGGATGCATGAGTGGATACTGCTTGTTAATGTTCATGGCATGATAATTGTTTCGTGTTTTAGCATTGGATCAGGTTAACCCTTCAGTGACAAGACATTTTTGTGCAGTAAGTAGAACTGTGTTAGGAGAAGTACACCGAGAAGCTTTGATCATCTGGAGAGAATGGAGAATGAGAGATTGACTAGGAAGGTGTATGTGAGTGAGATAGAGAGGGAGGAGGAGACCATGGATGAGGTGGAGGGGTTTGTGAATTAGGATGGTGTAAGTTGGAGGGAAGGCAGTCTGATGACAAAGGACAGGTTAACATGGTGATTTGTTCATGACCACACCATCTGGGATTAAAGGATATGGCTATACTGTACAGTAAAGAGTTATATAGACAGAGTAAAACTGTGTGAAAGTGGCTAGAGTTAAATGCTCAAGTTATTAGGTGTTATTTGAGTGCTGAGCTGTATGGGAGGGAAATTGCAATGCTTCCTTCAGCATGTTATTAGTGAGATGTTATGACATCTTGAGCTGCAGCTTCATCTGTTTGTCACCAGGTGTTGGATTTCTAAATTTAACCCTTTGGCTATATACATGTCAGTAAATTTTTCATTTGTTCTTGGAAAATGTCAGTTATCCAGCAACAGTTAAAGTCATATGGAGTCAGTGGAATATATTCTGATGCTGCAGTCAAGATTTTTTTTTTTTTTCAAGTTTATCTGCATGTTACAGCAAAAGGGTTGTTGTTGCTGTTGATGTTGTGGGCCAAGGCTCGTCTGAATGTGAACACACTGAACTGCAGGCCAAAGTTGTCTTTCTCCTCTTGTCCAACATCCCACCATCCTCATTTTGGGGAACAGGGAGGTAGTTGAGGGATGTTTGTATATCCAGGCAGGAGACTCAACTGGTTATATCAGTTCCACCACATTCAGGTGTCCCTCTTCAGCACCAACTTAGTCCGTGATTATAGGTATTGCACAGTACTACCACCTCCAGTGAACCACACTTGTCCTCTCTTCATTTACGAAGCTAACAGTGCAGCTTTGTACTAAAAACTAATGATTAAAGTGAATGAGTGACAAAAATGTGGCCTTGTTCTGGTGATGGGTGTAGTATGGGTCAACCCCTGCACTGATGGCTGTAGTAAGAATAAAACAGGAATGTTATTGTGGTGGAGGGATCAGTGTTAGTTATGGCATCAGGTCTTAAACCTTGTCAAACCTGTTGCATGTCTTCCTTACCTCACCATTCACAACTTTATTTCTGTGTAAACTTTATATTTGTTGTTATAATGCATATGGATTTAAAAATCTGTTAAGGTCATGTTAATCTGTATCTTTGTTGTATTTCAGCTTGACAAGAGGATTCCCATGGCAAGTAAAGTTGTGTAAAGTACTGTATTATCTCTGCTTGACCCTTCACAGTACAGTATTCCAAGTCCATCTTTTATCTAGCCTTTGTGCCTTCTTTGTCCACCTTCATATTATTTGTCATCCATCCTGTATCCAACTCTCATGCATTATTTGTTGTCCCTCACATCTTCCTAGCTGTCCTTTGTCCAACCCTCACGTGTCCCTTGTCGATCTCATATTATTTCTAACCCATCGTTCTGTCTGCTGAGCCTCTGCCCTCTCGAGGACGAATGTCAAGTTGTAATTACTTCTCTGTACCAGCCACATTCACTCCCAAGAACTTTATCCTACCCTAACCCATCCCTCTACCCCAGGGATGGATGGCAGGTCATGATTGCAGATGAATTGTGAATTTAGGAACCTTGTTTTATCCATCCCCTGCATAATCCAGCTCCTTTCTCCCCTACCATTTCAATTGTTCACAGCCTGCCACCTCCACCCTATGCCAAGGTCTTTATCCTGCCCTTAGCTAACCTTCTATCCCTCCAGGACGGATGGCAAGTCGTGATTCCAAGCTAAATGGAAATTGTGAGGCAGAGCACGAGAGTGATCACGGCTCCGTAAACACCATGAGCATCAAACCAGCCAAGTACGGCCTCACTGAGTCAAACAACCATGGGTCTATGTATCTCAAGATGGGTGCTGTTGGTAAGTCATTTTTTTTCTCTCTCCAGTAGTAATTACACCATCCACTCACTTGATGTAATGCAGCCTTTGGGTGATTCTGTAATGAATGACATCCCCAGTAGTTTTCTTTAGCCCAGGAAATCATTCACAACACTGGGTGGTATTCATGTAACCAGTAAAGAGATGCCTGGTGGTCTGGTGGGTTAAGGAGCTCCAACAGATGTGGGCCATGTAGGGTTTAACTCCAAGAGATGGTTAGGGTACATTGTTCACAGGATACAACCCAACTACAATTTCAATGAGTCAAGTAACCATGGATCTGTGTAGCTAGATATGAGTGCTTTTGGTAAGCTGTTCAGTTTTTTCTCCGTGAAGAATTTTAGCACAAAGTGGAGAGGTAAAGTGGCCTGGTTCTGGTTAGTTAAAGAGGCTTCATAGCATCGCTGCCTTACCAGTTTAAATCAGCCTGTAGTACATAAAAATATGGCTGTGTATCGCACTGTGGGAGTTGTTGGTAAGTTTGCCAGTTTTTTTAATGCTTAGTGGTGTAGTTTGTTAACCCCTAAACCACGTGGTTGTGTGAGGCGGTCCTGGCACTTCCATCCGGTGGTAATTCGCGCTCTGACTTATTTTTTAAAAATATTGGCCCAAACTAGCCTGAGTGATATAAATAGCACTCAGTGGGTTAGAGCGCTCCGCTCTGGCCGTAGGGTCGGAGGATCGAATCCACCCAAGGGTCATTGGTAGACATCAGGAAGGGCATCCGGTCATAAAATGCTACACGCTCCAATCCAAAAAGGCCGACGCATGCAAGCATGTTGCAGCCTTCAAAAACGAAACGAAACGATTCTCCTACAGTTTTTCATATATATTTAGATTTTGAAAGCCCCGGCTACTTAAAAAGAAAACAGAGGCACCCAGCTGACGGCCCACGGCTCAAGCCATCGCCACCGAGCATCACGAAAGTGATGCAGTTAAGTGGTTAAAGCACTTCACCAGATGTGGCCCATCCAGGTGGTGGTTGGGGTTTATTGCACACATGATACTACTAAACTCTGGTTCTGCACACCCCAAGATGGGCATCATCGGTAAATGATTCAGTATTTTGCCAGAATTTTAATTGAAGATACAAGAGTATGTTAGGGAGGGTAGTGTTATTTGGGAAGAGAAGGTGGTGTGGTGGGAGAGTTCTTTCTCAGTAGGGACAGAAATGTTTGGAAGTTTTCTTTGCTGTGGCTGCCCCTCACAGGATGCAGCATTAATGGATGGGTTGATATAGAGATAGATAGGAGAGGTAGTCCTAGAGGGTGGAGAGATAAGGTGTGAGAGTATGTAAGGGAGGATGGTGTGTTGTGGGAAGAGGCTTAGTACAGATTAGGGACAGATATGCCTGGAGATCCAAATGTCAGGCTTATCCGTCAGAAAATATTGAATCAGGAAATGTACAGATAGAGAGAATATTAGATGTTCTGTGTATGGGATTATACTGCCTTTTTTTTTTTTTTAATGGCCTATAATTGTTCAGATGTGAGTGGTGGTTGGAGTTTACATCTCTTATAATGCCACTCAGAGGAGGAAGGCTGGTCACTCTCACTTTAAATGTCTGAACTGAATACTCTAACCGTAAGTCGTTATGATGCTAATGAGACAATCAGGAGTGGAGGGACGGATGGATGAATCTTAGTCTTTGCAAGCACTCTGGATTTTCTACAGTTGCTTTGTTCTTATTCATATGATGATTAACATTGACATCAGAATCTGTTTCTATTTATCTATCTATTGCCAGACGCCTCAATCCCGCACGGGGTGGCCACAAACAAATCGCCTCCATGTCATTTTGTCCCCCGCCATTTCACTACCCTGCTCCCAACTCACACACCCCTCTCTCATCTGTTTCAAGTTGGTTATTAACCTTACAGAGAAAAGATAAGTGAGGCTTTTCCCAACTCCTCCAATATTATTTTTTAGGTTGTTGTTGATCAGCCATAACCTTTGTGGCTGAATAGACCCACCAACCACAGGCAAGCAGTGTATGTGAATAAATAATAAGCACATATTCAACCTCCCCTTCCACCACAGTGCCTACCTCTGCCAATGTAAATCCTCGTCTCTCACCACAGACCATCCAGCCTTCACTCCGAAACAAATCCAGTGTCTGCCAGTATAAACCCTTCCACTACTGCAGTTACTGGTAGTTGAGGTTTATTTAATTAGATTCCTGCTGCCTTCAGACATTTTTATTCATCTTAAGGAGAGAAGTAAGGTTGTGGAGGAGTAACTATAGATTGGCTTTAACTTCATCACCACAAATGTTTCACTAAAGATAACAAAATCATCTGGAAATTGCAAGGATAACTAAGATATTAAGTAATCAAATTCAGGGTGCTAATGTCACTTCTTCCGCAGTGTTCGGCATTGGAAGTATGATCTACTCTGGCCTGGAGGTGGGTCAGTACTTTGAGCTCCAGGCGGACGACAGCTGTGCGGACATCCTACTTGTCATCTCCCCGGCTGCCAGGATGCTATTCACGTTTATCCAGATGTACTTCATCTTCTTGAATTCCAGGGTATGAAATGGAAGTGAATGTTCGGGAAATACTCTACAGTGTGCTAGAATTAACCTCATTGACTCCTTTAATTCAATGACCTTATGTGTTGTTGGGGTTGCACAGTTTGCTGATGTGGGCATGGATGCGGCAGTAAGAGTAGGAAATGATTAAATGATGCAGGATAGACTCTAACCTCATTGACCCCTTTAATTCGATGACCTTATGTGTTGTTGGAATGGCACACTGCTGATATGGGAGTGGATGTGGCAGTAAGAGTAGGAAATTAATAAATAATGCAGGATAGATTCTGGCATTGTTGACTGAGCCATTCCCGAAACACACAAGAAATTGCTTGGTGGAGTGGACGGACAGTGTTATATATGGACCACTGTTTAATTTTGATCCGCTAAGTGATTTTATTCATTCTAGGAAGGATCTAGTAGTGAAGGGGTTTTTTGAAGGCCTTATTTAATCCCTCTAGTGTGAGAAATCTCTCCTATAGGCTTTCTGTTTTATGAAGGCAGTTTGGGTGGGGCCGCCTAAGACCTCACACCACTATTGCCGCCATACACGGCAATATTAATATTAACTGCTAATTTTGTCTTTTTTTTTTTCTCTCTCTTGTTTTGACTTTTGATGGGCAAGATTCCATCGGGAGACTGACCAAGTATGACCCACACACTCAAGGCCATCCCTCGTGTCACTGCACTTGACAACATCACAGAAGCAACGCTGAGAAGTCTTATGGAATTTATACTAAGAGCATTTTTATTTAATTACATCTATACAGAGCATTTAAAATTAATTTATAAGTAGTTACTAGCTAAAAATAAGAGAGAGAGAGGTGAGCAGGAGTAATTACACGTGTGTGGCGGCGGTGATTTGCCACCTGAGCTACTGGTGTGAAGTCTTAGGCGGCCTCAGCCAAACTACCTTCATAAAACAGAAGGCCTATAAGCTGGATAAAGTTTTTTGAAGATGGCGAAAATAAATTGAGAGAAATATCATTGGACTGAGAGGGTGACTTACCAAAACATACAACAGTTCTCCTTACTGTTTTCCTAAGAGATGCTACAGACATCTATGTTTTGGTGCTCATGATGACATACCCCTTCCCAGCCCTGCCCTGCCCTTCCTTCCATTGTCATTCCTCTCCCATTCTACTCTTTTGCTTTCCCTCTCCATCTTTGCCCTACCCTACCTTCTCTTTGATTTTCCTCTCCATCCCTGTCTTCCTCCTCCACATCCTTCTTCTTTTCTATTCCTTCCTTCCCCTTCCCTCCCCTCCCTTCCTCTCTCCTCCCTTCCCATCCTCTCCCTTGCCTTGCCCTTTCTACTTTGTCTTTTCATTACTTCCTTTCCCCTCCCTTTTTCCCCCACTTCCCTCTTCCCTCCCTACTGTTTCCATCCCTTCCCTTTTCCCATCCTCCTTTCCATTTCCTTTCACCTCCCCTCCTCATCATCCCCTTTCCTTCTCCCACTTCCTTTTTCCTTCCCCTCCCCTCCCCAACTTTCCCTTCCTTTCCCTCCTATGCCATGTTCTCATCATTTAACTGTTGTCATCAGGTCGTCATAAACTTTCTGCTGATAGTTCTCCCATTTGTGTACTTTCTGTCCTTTTTTCTGGATCGTACTTCACCCCATCCTTAGGTTGGGAAAAAGTCACGATGATGATGATGATGATGATGGCAACAATAATAATGATGATGATGATGAGAGTTTTGATGGTGAAAATGATGATGATAATGATGTTGATGGTGATAATGATGATGATAATGACAGTAATGATGATGCTAATGATGATGGCAGCAAAAATAATGGTGATGATAATGAGGATACTGGTAATAATGATGATGTTGATGCCTCTCGTCATTGCCATCAGGTTGCCATCAGTCGCCATCGTGTCACAGCCAGGTTCGGACTGATGCACATGATCGGCACCAATTTGTGCATCTGGCTGAATGTTCTTGTACAGGAGACTAAGCACGAGATTATCAACCTTCGCTTTGGCCACGGAAATCATCATGGAGGTATGGTGAGGAGAGAGAGAGAGAGAGAATGTGGTGAAGGAAGAACCTGTAAAGATTTATGCTGAGAGAGAGAGAGAGGAGTATGTATGTTTGTGTGTGTGTGTGTGTTACATCCAGACAATAAATTTTTGAAAATCTCTTTACCCCCATGTCTGTCTTCCCCGTATTATTTTCAAGGTATCCATAAGCTCTAATGAGTATCCAGGCCCCTTCATCCCCTCTCAGTATGATGATTTTGCTATTTTATTCTTGCTACTGCCAGACGATTTTATAAAGCACAGAAGCGCCCTTAGCAATGAGGAGTTTAGTGAAGGGCACATCTGACCCCTTCCAGTTAAAAAAAAAAATCACTCCTCAGCTGAATAAAATCTCTTAGTGGTGGCAAGTTAAAATATAAAACATCATCAAACTGGATGGATTAATATATGGTCACAGGATTTATTTGTTTTTTAGTGTTATTGTCCCTCTTTCAGTTTTTTTGTTTGCTCTCTGAATCCTACCCTACCCCATCCTTTGCTGTGATGAGATGTTGGGATATTGATGATGATGATGTGATATAAGAGTGTGTATGATTGTTTAGTGTGTTTATAAACGAGTAGCATTGTAACTTGAAATGTGTTATGCTCATTACAGTAGCATGAATTAGCCCTGATTGATTAATAAACAGAAGAATGCAGCATCTCGTGACTTAATGAAGCAATCAAAAGCAAGTATGATTTATACTCGTTTTTACTACTGTCACACACAAGGAACATCACTTCCTTGGCTTTCCAGTATACAGATGGCCTTCCTTTACCCATCACAGTATCACACAAGACTTGAAACAGCGCTGGTACTCAATAAAATGATCAGTGACACAGGCAATGAAAATGGGAGTTGCTAATGCTTTGCTTCTTTTATGGGAACACCTCAGTGTTAGCTTAAAAATTACTGCCTGTCCTCATTTTACAACCTTAGCTGTGAGCATATCCACTGCCTCATCACCAAAGCAAATTTTTGTATTTACTTGAGTACTGGGAATCATGCTTGCTACATAGAAATACATGAACCCACAAAACCTACAGGCTTCATAACATAGAACTTATTATTTTAAGAGGTAGAATGACAAAAGTTTTATCTCAGTATGATGTATGTGACTGTGGTGAGATGTATGTGATGTGTGTATGTTTTTCAGGTGATATTAGTTTATGATTGTATGTATATATTGTAGACTTGCATACACTCTTTCTTTGACTGCTGTCTCTTGTAGCTTATTCTCACAAGAGAGTATAATCATAATATGGTGCTGCAGTAATACAGTACTCAGCATACTATGTTGAAATAATCAGACTGTTAGACAGTCATTATACAGTAGCAAACCTGTGAGAATTTATTCTCTAGATAAAAGCATGATTGTTCTCTCTTTACTGCAATCACAATTCAAGCTATGTTATCCCTCTTCTGTGTCTGTGCATTTTAAAAGATTATTCTTTCAGAAACATCCTACAGGCAGTCCTCAGTTAAAGTCAAGGATGTGTGTGGATAAATTCCTACTTTTAAAATCATTCGGATGTAGACTGAGACAAAAAATATAGTACTGAGAGCAACCTTGTAGTGAATTATAGTTGTTGTTGTGACCCCAGTTCCATCTGAATGTGAACTAGGTGAACTTCAGACTGAAGCTGTCCTTCTCCTGCAGTCCACCATTCTCCTTTTAGTAGATAGGAATGGAGCGGAGAGACTTTTCTGTAACCAGGCAGTGAGGATGCCTGGTTATACAGTCTTAGCTGAAAAATAGGTGTTTTCAACAACTTCAAACCAACTTTAAGTGAAACAGCTTTAATTGAGGATGAACTGTGCCTTGCATTTCTGTACACATGCTTTACTTATATGTATATGATATCTTTCTCAGTCCAGTGTTCTTAGCAGGTCTTGTTTTGTATTATTTTCATCCATACCTAATCTCCCAATTGCAGGAAATCTATGGGCTCAGATCCTATTTGAAGGTGAGTGTGTAGTAGTGACAGAGTGTGCTGGTGGAGGCTTCTGTATTCTGTCCACTTTAACTTGGCACAAAATTGCCATCTTTTTATGTAGAAGACTGATCAGTAAAAAAAATGAAGATTACAGCATGGAATGGTGCTGTAGCATATGTGATCTTGCCTGCCAAAGATCCCTAACCCCTTTAAGTTCAGTTGGTCACCAGATGTAGTCGATTGGTGGATTACTTTGACTATGAACAGTGGAGACTTATAACTAAGGCTCATAACGGAGGCTCATTCAACTCGTGTGACCACAACTTAGTATTTAAGGTGTAGGAATGGCCCAGTTCCATCAGATGAAAACAAGTCCACTATAATGACAAATTAATGGTATCAAAATAGTGTAGAGTCATAGCATTGTCTTTTTCTGCCACTGAGCTGCAGGAAGTAAGCTGCAGTTGGGTGAAGATCCCTGCCAAGTTAAAATGGATGGACTATAGTGATTGGTGGGTGACTGACGGCCTGATAGCTGGTTGCTTGACGAGGGGATGGTTGAATGAGACTATCAGAGGCTACTGTTGTGTTTGGGGGCAACAGGCTCTTTCCCTAATGAAGTTTTATGTAATTGGTGGCTACACTAATATATTGTTAGGTTCCATATCTGAATGTTGTTGATGTATTGTACTTCATCTGTCATTAACTCCACTTCTTACTCTTTCAAACAGTTATCTGTCTTTCATTATAGGGTCCATATCTGAGTGTTGATGATTGGGTCCACTTCATCTCTCATTAACACCACTTCTTAATCTCTTTCAAACAGTTATTTTCTTTCACTAATCTTAGAAGTGGGAGGTGTATACTGAAAAACTGAACAAATGTTATTCAAAATCAAGATCCAGTCATTTAAAGATGCCTAGACGCATTGCACATAAACATTGGAACCTTTTCCTTCATTTCCTCTTGTATTTGGGTGTATTGAATTTCTAGAGTCTTCAGCATCATTCAGTGTGCAGTATCTAAGTACATGTTATTATATGTTTTATGATATTGAAAGCATCCATCTCCCATTCCTGAGGTTATCTGCTTTGATCTCTTTTTATGACAGTGATTTTTCTCTCTCTCTTCTGACCGTACTAATCCCTGACATGCTCTTCATTTGGTCGGAGTTGTAGTGTATTTTCTTTGCATTGTTTTGTACAAGGTTCTGGTAATCTTTCTCTTGTGCATGAGGATAAAAATCACTCATGATTTTACTACCAGGCAAGTGTTTTTCAGTATGATTAATATTTTGTATAACAAGGTTTGTTGTAATGCCTAACTAATTTTCTTTTCATTGTACAGTGTACAGTATGTGATAATGTACATATAGTAAAAACATTACATTTGCAGATGATACAATAATATGGCTGTAGGTAAGCTGTGTATGGAAATAATATAACAAGTCATATATACTATACAGTATGATAATGTAATAAGACACTGGAGTACCAAGTCAGGCTTTAACCCTGTGGCTGTGATGGGTTCTCTTTGGATGAACACTTGTTTTTTCCTTCCTTCCTTCAAAAGCAAGAATCCAAAAACTTAAAGCCTACAAACAGTTGTCTAAAACTGAACAGCTGAGTGTGAGTATCATGATGTCTCTGTAGATGCCTGGACACATTATGTATAACCCTAGAGGTCATAGGCAGAGAGGAAATATAGACTGAGAATGACAGTGAATTACCCTGAACTTAAAGACAACTGTGTGATGTTACCCAGATTTGATTACATTAGACCCTCATTTTGCATACCTTCTAATTGCCAGAGGGGGGTGTGAGTTGGGAGCGTGGTAGTGAAATGGCAGGGGACAGAGTGACATGGAGGCGATTTGTTTGTGGCCACCCCGTTCGGGATTGAGGCGTCTGGCAATAGAGAGATATATAGATAGATAGATAGACATTTTATGCAACACTATCAATTTTTACCCCAACGCATTTTTTGTGGCAAAATAGCTGACTGACTTTAATTTTGTCTGTACTGACATTCAAATTTGGGGGAGCAGGGAGACTTTGAGGGCTTTAAGGACTTGCTGTAGTCCTTGAGGGGTTAGAGGCACTGGTCATTTCCCCTCTTCTAGCCTCTCAGCCTCAAATGCCCCCTCCCAAAACAAGGTGAGTTGAAATTCCACTTACTGACCCACTTATTACTTGTTCATGCACAATTGCTCATGCCTAATGATGGTCAGCATGTTTTTATATATATGTTTGGTGGGGTTACAAATTTTAAGATGGCTGAAATAGGAACTGAGAAAATTTTGTGACTTTCTTTCCCCACGTTACCCAAATAACAGTGGTTCTAATGGAATAATTTGTGTAGTTCAGTTTGTGTGGCAGTTTTCACAGATACATTAACCATGCAATATGAGGGTTTAGTGTACAGTACTAGGTTCACAGTTGGCAGTCAAAGGGTTTAATAAATACTAATTACTCCTGGTCTGCAGTGATTTACGGACATCACAAAATACTTTACCAACAAACCCCCCACATAAAAAATGGAAGGTCTGGGCACTGACTCTAGTTTATGTCAATAAAAATAAGTTGACCCTCTCACCCAGCACATAATAAATGAATAAAATAAATACCTTGAAGTGAAATGAAAATAAAAATGGTTCAGCAGGGCAATGGATATTTTTTTTAATTCTTGCCAGATTTCTTTCCCCACAGATTAATTTCTTAACCATGAACCATACATCACCGATGCTGTAACTGTTTTCTTTGTATTATAAGTTTGGGAAAAATATTGAGAAGTTAAGACTGTGAATTCAGTTCCGAACACCGAATAAAGAAAAAGATTGTGTGACAATATTTGTGGCCATGTAACTCAAAATTTTCCCCATGGCACTGTAAATTAAAGAACATGTATTGAAGCAGAGTATCATTAGTTTCCAAATAGAAGCGCTGGAATTTTTTGTATGATAAGCAAGTCCGCAGCTTCTGGTGCATCCCCATGAACCCTGGGAGGGAGTAGAGACTTGCCAATTGTTTGACTGTGTTTTGTAAACCTTACGTTCCTCTGTGACACATCAGAGTACAACATAAACCAGTGGAAGAGTTTCCTCTTGGAGTGTTCTGAAAGTTTAACAATACAATTTGCATCACCAAGCATTTTGTAGAAATTAAATATGATACAGTTCACATCTTGATACCTGAGAGGGTTAACAAAGTATGGCTTTAGCAATAACTAATACTAGAGACACTTGCTAGACCATTTTTACAGATTGTAATCAAAGACATGACCATAAATGTATTGAGATGTACAGAACAGTGAAAGGAACGTTGACCTGACCAACAGTGACAACAAAATTAATGTTGTAAGACTGTTTAAATTTTTGTAATATCTACTCTTTGTCAATCACTTCCTCTTTTCCCTAGTGAGTTTTTGTATTATTTGTGGTGCTTTGCTTATAGGCAAGAATTTTAGCTGTCTGATTAGAATACTAGTAATCCCTTTAGAATTTTAGTCATTTGATTTCAGTTGTAGGCATCTCATTCGCCAACAAGAAAAATGAGAGAGATTGTAGCTTCATCACACTCCATTTTATATCATTCCACATCACTCCTTCCCATATCTTATCTGTCTGTTCCCTTTCTTTATTAAAATGTCTGTTTCCCTTTCTTTATCACAATGTTTCTTTCCCTTTCTTTATTATAATGTCTCTTTTCTTTCTTTATTTTACATACTCTTCTTCCAAAACAGACACATAACAATATCAAAACAACAATGAACTCTACAGGCACAGGGCTGGGTGTCATCAGCAACCTACACCTGGTACATTTAAGCCCACACAGCTTCCAGACCCTCACAGACATCAACAACCACTCAAGCAAGGCCCAATTCTTCATGCAGGCTTATAACACCACTTAGTATGCAATTCAGGGTAAATAAATGCCTAATTTTTCACAGAGTCGTATCTCATTTCCCGCTTGCCCCTTCTCAGCACAATTGTATAGCACTACACAACACAAACACCTTGCTAGTCAGCTTCACACAACACACATCTGATGGCAACTCCACATGACCTGCACAATGTACCTTTCTTACAGCAATAGACCTTATTAAAGCCTTTGTTACCATCCCTGACACAAACTAATCACCAAAATCTACAGCATAGACTTGGAGAACAGCACCAGACACTGGCTTGCCAAGTGCTTATCTGGCAGGCAAGCATATTTTTCGCTCCAGGGCAAGCCATCACAAACACAAAACTTCCCTAATGGAGTTTCACCGGGCTTCATTTTCCACCCACACTTTTCAACCAATACATGCATGAGTCCTACACTCCAGCCACCCACAGACATTCCTGTATATGCAGATGACATTACCACAGCATCCTCACACCACATCACAGACGCAACTTGCACATTGTAAGAAGACCACCTCAGTACACTTTAGGGATGGATGAAGGATGACAGGCTAACAATCACTCAAGCCAAAGTCACAACAGCACTCATCACCAGCAGCAATCATGAGCAAAGATACACCCGAAACATAAAATTAACAATGTATCTGTACCACACACACCCTTCACTAAGATCCTTGGAGGGATGTATGCACTGGACTCACCATCAAGGACCACATACATGACATCAAGAGGCAGTGCACTTTCAGACTTAGTGTACTCAGGGTAATTACTGGGGCAAACTTTGGGGGACAAAAATAACTTCTCCCTACTGTACAGACAGGTTATCAGAGCAGTGATGTCCTCTGCCTCCCTGGCATGGGCTCCTATCCTATAACAGTGACAGCACCTTGCAGGCTATACAGAACAATGCTCAGTGTATCACCACTGGCTACACCAACACCACTCCCACAGCTCACGTATACTTTGAAGCTAGAGTCCTCCCTGTTAGAGAGTATTTTAACATGAGAAGTACACAGTTCTAATTGGCAGCATGTGCCAACACACAACACCCTTATCATTGTATGACAGCGCAACACAACCTAGCTAAGCATGTAAAACAGTCACTACACAGACATTACCAGACCCTCTTTAACCCGTCACTCCCCGACCGATTTCCTACCTCCGACACCCCCCAGTCCTGAGCAATTTTGGATTTTTTTTTTCTCAAACTGGTGAGAGACATTGAAAATTTATAGAGAAATCGCCCTCCTGAGCTTATAAATGTTGCTACAGGTGACTGTCAGCCTTACCTTTCGTTATCTTTCAGAGTATCCGGCTTCAAAGAAAACGAACTGTGGGAGGGTTAACTAATTCAAGCCACTTTAAATTACGTATTTATTTATTTATTTGGTACGAATTTGTGTGTAGTACAAGACTATAATTCTTTTCACACAATTATATAGGCAATAAAATATAGTCATTGTTCAGTCACCAAACACATCCACATATGGCACCTTCGTTTATGACATTACCACCTCATCACTTCTGTTTGTTTTTTGCTCTAGCTTCTTTATTTCTTTGTCCTCCACCTCAGGAATCACTTTGACCGTGAATTTCGTCATTGGAGAGACTGGCGCGGCATGTCTTTACTGGCCAGGTCACTGCTAACAGGTGAATTGCTGAGTGTGGGGGGGAGGGGGGTCAGGTGGGGCCAGGCAGTGTCCCCACTTGACAGCAGATAGAGGAAGGTCTCCCACATATGCCTGCCCAAAATCACCTGTGAAACTTGAAAAATGTACAAATGACTGACCTTGCAATTACACAACGTACGGGTACATCGATGGGTGTAGCCGTGACAAAACATTGCAACATACCCGTACGTCGACAGGACTCCTCGGGTTAATAACATCCCACCCCCAGACATTCCATCATTAACAGTAAAGAAACACCTACATACTCATTTTATGTGTAGAGCAGAGCAACACCTCACTCAGAACATTATTTTATACCCCCCTCTTGATATTCACCCATCAAATGATTGAGTTCTCCCACCTAGGCTTAGATGACACCACCCAGCCCTCCTCAGTTACCAGCTTAGATTTGGGTTTTGCCAGCTTAGATTTGGGTTAGGTGGAATCACAAATGACATGTGCTGCTTGTAGAATAGATTCAGATTGCATAATCCACATAGTGAGCACTAGCACAGCACATTCCACATTAAAACACAGACACAACATCAGTGGTGTAGGAAATGTATGGGATGACCCCATGGGGATGGTTGCATACCTGCAGTTGGTGGGTCTGCTGGGCTAAACAGACCACGGTTGAGAAACAGTAACTGTGTCACTATACTGTTCAGCAGAAAGTAAGGTCTGATTGTCTAGTGGTTACATTGGCACAGCTGGGAGGACAGCCTTGTGTAGGTTCAGTCCCCAAGAGCTGACTGTACTGGACTATGATAACGTAGCATCGGACCCCTACACCTCAAAGGGGATAATGAGATAGGCCGTTACCATTTACCCTTGCAACAGTAAACTAAACTTTGGAAAGAGACAGCTGGTACTTATACCATGCAGTTGATGATTATGCAACCATGAATTTCTACAGCAGGGAAAAGAATCCCTTTTGGCTAATCTGGAACCCACTGCTTTTTCATGGGAAGGGCAACTATAATTATTTGCTGGCACTCTTGCCCAGCAATTGGACCCTTTTCATTTGTGGGGGAAGATAGTTTGTGTTTGAATGGATAATACAGAATTCTGTTGTTGATTCTTAAGATTTTGGGAAAGAAGACAGGCCTTAGGAAATGAAAGCAGACTCTGGGACATAGAAACTGTTGGCAAACCCTCCCTTGGTGCTGGTTTCCCAGCCATTATTATGTTGTTTTTGGCCTCAGGTTGAAGTTGACCTGAACCCAGTGGACTTTGGACTGAGTTGTCCTTTTCCGTAGTCCACCACCCTCCTTTAAGGGAACAGGGAGGGAGTCTAGAGATGTTTGCATAACTGGACAGTTGAGTTACCCAGTTATATTGGTGCCACCACATAGAGGTGTCCCTCTTCTTCACTACCACTGCCATGTATACAGTACAATAGATGTTGCAGCATTAAGTAATGCACTTCCCTCATGAAAGGCAGAGGTGTTGCCCCCTCCCCCCTTTTTTTTTCATGGCTGACATACCATACACCTCTACATGTCGCCACTTAGACGAACACCCACCGTCCATATTGAATACAAGCTAGGGGTGTCTCATACAGGATTGGTGTACTGGTACTAGCAGGGGTATTTTTACATGTTGTGTTCTTGTAGATCAGTAAAGTCTGCTTTTATGAAATTCAAATCCATAAACTGTTCCTTGCTCCAGTCGGGATTCGAATCTGAGTCCATTAGGACTGCATGCCACCTCTCTACTGATTCAGCCACCACCTCCCTCTGAGGACTGTGTTTAGGCATGTGACACTTTGCAGCCAGAGGACCTTCCTGTTACTGTATCATCCAGTGGCCCTTGTATGGGGTCAGACACTCAGCCCCTCAGTCAGTGGCATGCAGTCAGACCCACTGAACCACAAGTCATGTGATGTCAGACCCACTGAACCACAAGTCACATGATGTCATGTGACTTTAAAAGTTGCCTATTCAGATGCTAAAACTTAATCCCATCAGGCTGATTGCATATTCATTTCTTTTATTTGTAGTATCACCATATAATTGTATTTTACTTTGCAGAGATCTATTGTACTGAAGGGATTAATTAAGACTGTATTTAACCCATACAAGTATATAAAAAAATCTTTCAAAGGGTAAATAAAACTGATTTAAGGCAAGTTAAAATATAGCTTCATCTGTTTTCATATCTTCTCTCTCCCCCTCCTCTTTATTTCCCCACCAGTACCTGTACTGGCTCCTTGGGCTGTCCAGGCTGTTGAATGAAATACGTTTCCCCCTTGTCCCCGTTCACCCACCATGATAACCGAGGACCTTGATGTGAATTTGATCAGTGGGTGTCGTATTCAGAGGGAAGATTGGGACTTAATGAAAATTGATCAGCTGCCTATAGACCCTTGTACAGTCAGTAGGCATTAATCCTAAGCCTTCTTCTTCTTTTTCCAGTACTGCTTATTATTATGGGATTTATGAGATAAGAATTACATGTACAGTATATGGGAAGTGTAGCCCTTGTTTAAATTGTCCTAGTGTTTTCCAGCAAAGACATATGCCAGTTCTTTCAGTATTCTTTTCTAGTAAGTTAAGCACAACCTTATTATGCTGTCATCTCCATGTTTCTGGATAACACCAGCCCTTGTGTGATCTGTATGTACAACTTTTCCGATAAACGCAGAGACGCATATCCATGTTCTTTTAACATTTTTTCCCAGTAAACTATTCGCTGTCTTATTTTCAGATCATCTCTTCTGTTTCTGAAATTGTGAAAGACCAATGCTTCTGTAAAAAAGATAATTTCAGATAAACATTTATACTTCAACCTAAAATCCATAGACTTGTGTACATGTGGTAGAAATTATATGTATGCCCACATATAGAAATTGTATTTATTGTGATGATACAACTGTTTTTACCCAGCTTGGGCCCTGTTCACGAGGGTACAATTCTCTATTAAAATCTGAAGAGACTACAAGTTGGGCTGAAACTGTTGTAATGACATAATGCACAGTGCCGATGCTGGAGAGGGATGTGTTCTTGTGGTGGCACTGACTTAACCAGATTGATCTGCTCTCAGTTAAACAAATGTCCCTCACCTGCCTTCCTATCCCCCAATAGGAGAGTGATGAACTGTAGAAGCACACTTTCAGTCTGTAGCCAACTGGGATCATGTTCAAATGACCCTTGGGCCAGAACAATAGCAACAGTTTCGTTATGTGGGTATATAATTTCTACCATATGAAAACCAGACCTGTACATGTATGAATTATATATGTTTTGTATATTTAAGTAGCAGTGTCAGTGCTGTCTATACTGTATGTATGAGCAGTTTGTAATATGAAGTCTGTGTTGATACTATAAACCACCTTTTGATTATTACTTTAGCTTGCCTGGTAAGAGATATAAAATTATTACATTGAAAGGTTGTAGTGGTAATGATCTTAAATTGACTTACCAGTATGGTTTAATGACATATTGACTTGAATGATTTATATGTGGAAAAATGGGGAAAAAAAGGACTGGGATGATGATGAGGAGGAGGAGGAGGAAGAAGTGGAGGAAGATTGTATTACTGTTAATGTGTGTGTGTGTGGTTTTGGGGTGGAGGTTGGTGATTGGCATGGTAGTACTGTAGGGTGGGGAAAGTCAGTGTGGAGTCTCGTGCCTGTTTGTCGTAGATGTTACGTGTGGGTCGGTGAGAGATGCAGGTTCTAATAACCCCACCAGTATGATGGTACCTCTGTTTTATTCTTATTATTTGTGGACAGGTTTATTAAGCTTTGGAGAGTTTCCGAACAAGAGGTGTTAGATAAAGCCTCTGTTAAACCTCTTCAGTACAAGACGTCTTTTCTAAGCTTAATAAAGTCGTAGTGAAGTAGTAAGAAAAAATAAGGAGGTGTCAGCATTGTGAAGGGTAAAGTAGAAGGAATGAGTAGGGGCATTTTGAACTGATAAAAGATGTCAACGTTTTTGAAGGAATGCAAACATTTATACTTAGAGTTGCATAGGTAGAAGGGTACAGCATGAGACAGATATATTATTTTTCAGAGTGGTACCGTATATGCTACTGTTTATCCTTTTTTTTTTCCCCCTTTTTTAATGTCATATCTTTATTGCATCACTGGTGAGAGGGCAAGGCATGATTATTTACTGATAAAGCAGAGCTGTATTTTTTAAAGACTCTACAGACAGTCCTCATTATAAATCATCTGTGTACAGTATTCCAGATCATTGCAGTTTTTCTCATACAACTAGTACTGTGAATTTAGGGCAACATGCAATTCATCTTCATACACAGCAATAAAACTTGAACACCCAGGTTTTAGGACTTAATTAAATTGTCTGTCTGTAGTTGAAATGAAATACTAGAGTTATTCTGACCATGAGAAGCTAAATAAACAGTTTCTATATAATTTAAATTGGATGGTCAGCATTGTATTCCAGTGGAAGAAGTGGACAAGCCTGAGAGTGTTAACAGCAAAAAGAACATCTAAAAGGGGTGACTTATAGTGAGGACCGACTGTATGTCCATAAATGGTTTTGGTAAAAGAATATTTAGAGTTGTAACGTTTATAAACAGGAAAGTTATAATTGAAGTATGATCTGACTAACTTCTGTAACTTTTAAAAGCAGTAAAGATAAAAATGAACTAGACTCACTAACTCTGACCAGATTTAATGCAGTAAAAGTGTGCAAGTTTTTTTTTATTATTATTATTACCTGTACTAAATAATGAGTAAACCATCAAGAAGGTAGTAACACAATTTCCTAACAGATTATTAGGAATTATTTATCCATTTTTATTTATGCAATAGTTTCATATAACATTAATCACTTCAGAAATCTTCCATTGCTAAAGTGAATGAAAATATACTTTGATTGGCCACTTTGTTGAAATGAATAGAACCAGTTTATGTTACACTTAGATTTATTATATCCTCTCCAGTTGTGCCCATTTTCTTACATCTTTCTTTCCCTGCATCCGTTTCCTTACTGATTTTTTTCCTACATTAATTTTCTTACTTCTGTCTTTACTAGCGTCCATTTTCTTAACTCTCTTTTTCCCCCTTTACTTATAGCTATCCAGTTTTCCTACCTCCCTCATATAAACGTTCATTTTGTTACTTCTCTCTTTACCTTCATCGATTTTCATACATCCTTCTTCCCGTACATCCACTGTCCTAACACACAGTTTGGTATGGATCCTTTCTTCCTATATCCTCCTTCATATTCCTTTGCAAACATCACCATACCTCATACACAATACAGCATTTTTGTTATGTATCCTTCTTGCCCCATAATCCTCCTAACATAATCCTATGTAACTAAGTCTGTTTTCATATGTAACCAAATACATATTCATTTTAACACACAGTATATTTTTCGAGAGGGACAGCATCACATGGTGGCACTGATATAACTGGGTAGGTCCAATGTCTTGTTTTATAGTTGCCTCTCAGCTTCCACCCAGTCCCACTACGCGAGGATCTTCAGGCTGCATTTCACCAGGTTTTCGTTCAAATGAGCCGAGATCACACCAGTACTGTAATAACAATCCTCCCCTGCTGTGTCCATCCTCACATCTCTGTGTACATACTCTACATAACACAATCCTTTCTTGTATCTGTACTGTACTTTCGCTGCATACATAATTTTTGGCAATACTGTATAACCTTTCCTGATATTACATCTGTCTCTTTATTTTCCCTACCTAACACATAATCCTTGCTTGTGATTATACTATACTTTGCTTACTTGCATACAGACTTTCCCTGCATGCATAATCCTTTTAATCAATATCTTCTGATGTAAGCTAACCTTCGATGACCTACCGCAGTAAGCCAGGCAACATCGGGGCACATTCATGCAGCTCACGGCCACGGCAGCAGCCACAAGGACACCTCTGCCGTCCTAGGTGACCACCACGACTCCCACCACGACATTACGTCCACCACCACCCATGCCCCCGACCCCACACATGCTGTGCTCAACGACTCTGAAGTCATCCATCATGATTCTCACCATGAGCTGCAGGATGTACACGATGTAAGGGAAATTGAGATTTTTTTATTGCAGTATAATCATCACACACCATAGAGATTCCCATGTTTTTCCCAATAGCTTCTAACAATTGTTGGAAAGTAATTATCTGGATTTGGCACTTGGTGTAGCTTTCAGTTCATAAAAACATTAAAAAGAAAAAAATCACCTGTACTGTTGCCAGCCTCTGAACTGTATGGGGATTCTTGGAGAGGAAGCATCGCATAATTTTTAAGTAGGTACTGTATATATGTATATTATGTTCATATGTTTATGATTTTGTTTTATTTATGATAAGGGCATCAGGCTATAGATAGATAGATGTTCAGATGATTTTATACAACATATGAGTGAGGGGGGCATGAGCTGGGAGCAGGGCAGTGAAATGGCGGGGGACAGGGCGACATGGAGGCTATTTGTTTGTGGCCACCCCTTATGGGGTGAAGATGTTTGACAATAGATAGATAGCTTTTAAACAACATATGAGAGACTTCAGACTGAATGAATTAGATGTAGCCTTCCTTAACTTCACATTAATTTCAACCACTCCAGTGTTACCCAATATGACCCCAACCACCAGCACATACTTGGTGTAAGGTGGAGTGTTCTTAGCTCACTTTTTTGTTTATTTTTGATTATTACTATGTCCAGATGATTTTTATACAGCTAAAGAGAATCCTCGTAAAGTTAAGTCATCAGACAGTCTCCATTAATCTTTTTATTAAATTTGTGAGATCCTTTGACACTGAAGAGATTAATGAAAGTTAAATCTGTCCCCTAGATTTGAAAGTCTGTCTTTCAATGTTGGATGGTAGCAGACATTAACACAAAAAAGTCATCATCACAGAAAGGGTTAAAATTGGAAATGCTGAAAGAGTTTATTACTGCATTGTCTCACTGAGCCAAGAGTTTCAGTGGCTTCAAAGGTGAGTGGAAATATATGTGGCCTAGTTAATGAGGCATTCTGTTCCTTTCTGTTCTGTTTTCAGAATATTTTTGAATATCTATGAGCTGCACAGTTTGAATGAAAATGAATGGAAGAATAAAAGGACTGCTGTAGAGAGAAATAATAATTGTAAAGTCATATTGTTGAGTACTAGATTAAGAAAATGTATGCCAAACCCCATCACATACTTCATCCATTTTCATACCTTGTCATTTCCTTTCCATTCCCCTCTACCAGGTTGCCAACGACAGCCACAACATCGTGCGTCGTGCCACCTCCATGGACCAGCAGGCATTCAGCATTTACGAGTGCAGCCGTTCTGAGCTGATGGGGGAACTGGTGGATAATGCCTCACCATTCCTCTTCCCCTGCACCATCGAATACTCCCTCCTCTGTGCTGGTGAGTTTGCTGGATTTGAAGGTTATAGTCTCAGTGTCTTAGGGACCTTTGTAACACTTCTTTCTTAGCACTTTTTTCTAGTACATCTCTCCCTAAGTGTAGTGTAGTTTTTCTGTAATACGTCATTTCCTTAGTGTACTTATTCTGTAACACATCTCTTCCTTAGCACACCTCTTCTTTAACACCTTTTCCTTAACACACCTCCATAGTACACCTTTTCCTTTTCACCTTCATATGCTCACTCCTCTGTGCTGATAAGTCCTCATGGTTTATCTTCACTAGGTAAGTATTTATGTGGATGTTCTGGAAAGTATTAGAAGTTCTCTGAGAGTTTTGCCATTTGTTGTGAAATGGAGGAGGAAGGATTGACTAGGAGAGTGTCTGTGAGTGAGGTGGAGGGAGAAAGGGGCAGATGGAGAACTGGGATGAGGTGAAGGGATGAGGTAGAGATATATGTATAAGGGTGGCGTGGATTGTAAGAAGGGCAGTCTAATGATGGACAACAGGATGAGGTGGAGGTAATTTATTTGTGGCCCATCCCCTGGGATTAAGACATCTGGCTATAGATAGATTAATAAATAAATTGAGTAATGTTTAGGATGAAGCGAGAATTTACGATGATCATGTTGATACAATTTCCCATTGTTTTCTGCATGGATGTGTTTTATGTGATTTGGAACAACAGAAACACACCAGAAGTTGCCTACAGCAGGGCAGATAACAGTGATGATGAATACTCATTGATGATTGTTCCGTTTGTTTTCTGCATAGGTGTTTTGTATGTGATCTGGAACAACATAAACAAGCCAGAAGTTGCCTACGATGGTGACTCAGACATCTCAACGTACGTAGCACGCAAGGCCCGGCACCATTACTCCGTCGACTGTGCACATGCCAACCGTGGCCTCTTCATGGGAATACTCATGCTTGTGCTCACCATCATATCCCTCATTCTCTTCTTTGTCTTGATCAACAATGAGAATTACAAGTCCATTGCCATCATGGAAGCCAACATCATAGAGCTTACTGTATATGGGTAAGTTTTCCTTTTTTTTTAATATTATACATTTTGTGAAGCTAGCAGATTTTTTATTGTTTTCTTTTTCGTAATCAACAATAAAAATTACAAATCCACAATAATGAGAGGAGCATGTGGTCAAATGAGGAAGTGAAGGAGCATTGTGGTGTGGATGTGGATGTGATAGGGAGCGTTAGGAGAAACACATTGAGGTGGTTTGGCCATGTGGAGAGGATGGAGAGCGAGAAACTTTCGAGGAGAGTGTATGTGAGTGTGCTGGAGGAGGGGAGAGGGATGGGGAGGCCAAGGATAGGATGGAGGGATGGAGTGGAGAGGTATATGAGAGGGGGGGGTGTGAGCTGGGAGCAGGGCAGTGAAATGGCAGGAGACAGGGTGATATGGAGGCGATTTGTTAGTGGCCACCCCTCACGGGATTAAGGCATCTGGCAGTAGTTAGATTAAGACTTATGACACAGATAAGCTAAACTCTACATGCAGCTCTGTGGGAAACTTCTGCTCAGAGGTGGAGAGACATAAACATGTACAGGTAATGTGAAGATGCACACAGTATTATACACATATACACAAACTCCCTTTAACACATAGAGATAAGTAAACCTGTAGAAGAGGAAGTGTGCACACCCTCTAAGAGAGTGTGTGTAGATGGTATTGTCATACGGAGAGAATAGATAGAAATAAGGTGTGAAAAGTGTATACATGAGTGAATTTGAAGATGGGAGAAAGAGTGAAAGGCTAGGAAGAATGTGGATAGTTGTGGTAAATGAGTGTATGAGAAAATGGGGTATGGAAGTTAATGTGGTTATGAAACTGATGGCTTGGGATGGTTGGATGATTTATCGAGAAGCATACGACGAGAAGCTGGAACCCTCTGTTTAACTAGATAGTCAGTGGAATGATTATGTAGCATTTGTATTAGAAATTTATTTAGAAAGAGAAATACAATGTGCAGATGGATGCTTATGAGGTGGGCCTAAGATGCTGAAGATTGGAATGATGTTGAGAGTTCTTTCACTTTATGCTTTTTATATCCTTGTTTCTGAAGAGGGAGGGGGAGGCCAAGGATGAGATGGAGGGATGGAGTGAAGAGGTATATGAGAGAGGGGTGTGTGAGCTGAGAGCAGTGAAATGGTGGAGGACAGGGTGACATGGAGGCGATTTGTTTGAGTCCACCCCTTACGGGATTAGGGCAATAGATAGATGTAGAGTTTCTGGATCCTATCTCATCTCATTGTAGAAATAACATTTACGATGATTATGGCTTTTACTGACCTCATTTATAATAGAAGAATATTAGTTAGAGTAATGATGATGATGATTAGGACTCCAGTTATCTGTTTTGTGCAATTTACTTAATGCCAGAGTCATCCAAGGCTGTTGCAACAAAAATGCTTCCAGACTCCTGTTTAGCCTCTCATTTCCTCCCCTTCTTCTGTATTTTCTGTTTAGTTTTTTATTCCAAGAGTTAGTTAGTACTTGCATTCTCTCATGTATTTAACTGGTCAACTCTGGAACTATCATCCCAAGTTTGTCTTTTCCATGGCCTATGACTTCTGATCTTTTCAGCACCATATATTTAGGATGTATTGAAATGAACAAGTCAATTTTAGGTTTCCTTTTGTTCATCTTTCACTGAAAGGAACTATTGCTGTAGGCTGACAGTCTTTTTTTTCTTTACAAATAGACAAAATTACTTTCTCCTTCCATCGGATTCTTAGTGTCTCTTTCCTCAGAATTAAGTGTGGTAAATAGTTACACTGTGTAAATGGGTGTAGTGCTTGTTGAACTGATACAAATTATTTCTAGCAGCATTGTGTGGTTTGATGTGTTAAAACTACTGTATATCATAGTGGTATAGTTGTAATGTTGTGTTGTGTGATACAGGGTGGCGACAGTGACGGTGGTGGTGGGTATGATACAGATGAGAGAACTGGAGTTTATACCTGAAGGGGACATAGAGCTGGACAACATACTGCTACTCATCGCCCAGACTGGTGTTTACATCTATACCTCATTCACTGTCATCGGTGGACACTTCACCATGAGTGTATGTATCTCTTACGTCAATTTTTAGGCAGTGTGTTGTGAGTCTTTGTTATGCAGTGACTCTGTAATGGGATCTGTAAATGCCCCCATTGCCCATGGCCAAAGAGGGGACCCCCTGTTTGGCTTAGTGGTAACGTGTGTGTTTGGAGCACAGGGGCCAGAGATCCAAACCCAGCCAAGACAGTGTGATAAATTTGTTAAGTTTCATTTCAATTATTACACTTCTTTTGATTTTCTTTTTTTTTAATATTATTTCCAAGCAAAATGTGGTTACTTTGGTTGCTTTCTTGACATTATTATTTCTTTTATTAAGCCACTAGTGTGCTGCNAATTTGTTAAGTTTCATTTCAATTATTACACTTCTTTTGATTTTCTTTTTTTTTAATATTATTTCCAAGCAAAATGTGGTTACTTTGGTTGCTTTCTTGACATTATTATTTTTTTTTATTAAGCCACTAGTATGCTGAAGACTTGTATGGTGTATGTTATTGTTGTTGGCTTCGGTTGATTTTACTCATTATAGTAGATGTGAACTGGAGGGGTTTGACCTGGTTTCCATGATCACAACCAGGGGCATTTCCCAAGCTGAATTTCATCTTTTGGTGGAAACTAAAATAAAAGATGTCATTGTACTGAGTGGACTAAGTGCAAGTAAATTACAGAAATAGTACCTGTTAAAGTTCCATTTCTGCCTGTAAAGCTGATTTGCCAGAGTCCACCTGTTTACAGTACCAGTCATATGGAAAACGTGTGATTGACTAGATGATGAATGAAGTGAATGAATAACTTATAAAGAGGAGTGAGTTTACTAATGATCGCTAGTAGTATTTGTGGCCTGATTTCACGGTGCTGAGAATTGTTCAGATGGAAGTTATACCATCACAATGAACTTATGTTTGTTGTCAAGGTACGATAATTAAAAGGTGCCTGGTGATCTCGTAGTTAGAATGCTCCAACACTACAGTAATGCCGGCGTTCCCATTAAGGCCCAGAGTGTTGATGGTTTGGGAAATTTTATAACATCTTTTCAGTTATTTATTTCACCTTTTACATCATACTGACAAATGAGGAAGTGAAGGAGCGTTGTGGTGTGGATGTGGATGTGATAGAAAGCATTAGAAGAATCGCATTGAGGTGGTTTGCCCATGTGGAGAGACTGGAGAATGAGAGACTGATGAGGAGAGTGTATGTGAGTGAGGTGGAGGGGGGGGAGAGGGAGGGGGAGGTCAAGGATGAGATGGAGGGGTGGAGTGGAGAGGTATATGAGGGAGGGGGGAGTGAGCTTGGAGCAGGGCAATGAAATGGCGGGTGACAGGGCAATATGGAGGCGATTTGTTTGTGACCACCCCTTACCGGATTAAGGTATCTGGCAATAGATAGAGATAGACAGACATCATAATGCTCTCCCGGTATTGATATGGTGTATAACCAAAGACACCTGGTGATTTAGTGGGATAAAACACTACAGCTGGGTGAAGGATTTGAGGGTTCCATTGTGTGGGTTCCATCTAAAGGTTGTTGGGGTTTAGAACTTACTTAACGCTACTCAGGGAAAAGTGAGGCTGGTCACCATTGCCTTAAATACTGGGACAGCAGCCTAGCCCTGGACCTCTCTATTTATATGGAACAAAATGTGATTTATTATGAAAATGATAATGATGATGATAATATTGATAATTTATTAAAGCAAGAACTTTTTGTAATAATAACTGTCTGTATCTAACCCTTAATATTGATCCTTATCACCTGACACCATCTTTAGGTGGTCAGAGGTCAGTATGATGAATATGATGGTGATGATGATGAAGTTAGTTCTTTCAGATTCATGCCTTCTCTGTCCTTATTTCTCATCCCTTTTGTAGGTGAGAAGAAAAGGGATGATGATGATAATGATGATGATAAATGTTTTGTTTATGTATGTAGTAAATTTGTGTTGTTATATACAGGACCAGGAGTTCATGGTCCTACCCCTGCTGTCAGCCATCATTACCCTGACGCAGACCACACTACAGACCATCTTCATCCTGGACGCTACTCGACGCTGCTGCTACACACACGAACAGCTTGAACGAAAACCAGGCAGAGAGATGGTAAGTCACTCATTTGTTTTGTTAAGTGAGTCATATGTATTTAATATCACTTTTAAAAAATATATTTGTGTATAAGTTTAACATGATCACCTTTACCCTGTCTAGTGTGATGCTGGCAGTATGTAAGCATTTAAATGTATAGAAGCCTTTGTTTATCAGTACTGTCAACTATAGATCCTGCTACAATTAATGATGATTGTGATGATGATGATAGCAGTGGTGATGATAATGACAGTGATGATGATGATGATGAAGTAGATGATGACGATGATAACAGTGGTGGCCATAATGACAGTGATGCTGATGATGTTGAAGTGGATGATGATGACTGATTCTTTGCTACAGGTGACATTCCTCTTGGTGTGCAATCTAGCCATGTGGGCCATCAACACCTTTGAGACGTCTCGCGCTGATGCTCACCCAACCCAACTCAACTTCTACGGCATCTGGGCGTGGACCATCATCTCTCATATCTCAATGCCTCTGGCCATTTTCTACAGGTTCCATGTCACTGTTTGTTTGTGTGAGATTTGGAAACGTTCGTACAAGCTGAAGAATGAGTATTAAACGTGCATCAGCGTCCTTTTTATGAGATCTTTTTTTAATTCTTGCAACTGGCAGACATGTGATGCAATTCAGGAGAGATTTTTCAAGATGTATGAGTTATGTGGCCTTTATTAAACCATCCAGTACAAAGTGCCTTCCAAAATCTGGAAGAAAACAAAAAAAAATCTCAGGAGCTGGAATAAACTACAGATTGGATGATAAATGAAAAAATATATATATAAAACAACTCACTTTCTATAGCATCAAGACCAGGTTCCATGTGATTGTGTGTTTGTTTGAGATTTGGAAATGATCGTATATGCTGAAGATTGAGTATTAGGCTCTTTTCTGTGATAATTTTTAAGAGATTTTATTCTCTAATTTAGGGGAGATTTTCATGCCTCATTAACCCTCACTATTTGATGTATGCTTTAAAGTAAATAACGTAATCTGCAAATTGCAAAATAAACGTCAAACCCCAGTGAAGGCATTTGGACTTGTGCCCTAATCTCTCATATTTCAGTGTATGTTGCAGTTTTTTGTAGGTTCCATTTGACCATTTGTTATTGTGAGATATGGAAGAGGACATGTTGTATAAACTGAAGAATAATTATCAAGCTATTCATTCAGATTACATAACACTCATTTTACTCTTGCGGACACTGTTTATTCAAGGTAGGACATCCAATAGTAAGGTGTTAATGAAGGCCATACCTAATTATTCTAGTTTGAACCACTTCGTATAAATTAAATAAAGTGGTATAACAAGAATAAAGTATGGACTATCTGTGTGTGGATCATAATCTCACATGTCAGTGCCCTCATCCCATCTTTAGGTGGGAAAGAGGGTCAGGATGATGATGAAGAGGTAGTGCACGTAAAAACACATGTACAATATTACGTACGTCTTAGCCTCCCAGTGGTTGATTTGCTGCAGGTATGAGCTCATTCATTCTTTTAATGTGTTATTTATCCAAGGAGGGAATGAGATATTGTGGTCATCCTTTCACTCCTGCTGCCTTTCGGTTTGACAGTAGTGGGATTTGTCAGGCTGTGTTACTGTAGTGTGAGGAAAAGACAAGTATAGACACCAGGAATGTCATACAGCCACACTACAACATCAGACATAATCAAGAAAAGCAACACATCCTTGTGCTTGACAAGAAATGTGAGTGACTAAGCTTGATTTATAATTCCTTCACTACATGGATGTCTATTTTTTTTATTTCATTCTTGCTCAACAACACACAAAATACAAGTCACAAGCAGTCTACCATGCCCATACTGTAAGGCACCCACGCACGTCACAACACAGCCCATGCATCTCACCATACAATTGCAGTGTCCTCTCTTTCATACAGCCTCTTCACACCACAGCACACTACCTCACCTCATGCACCTCACCATCATAATAACTTTTTTTTTCCAACATACTCTCAATCTATCTCTGGAACCACCCAGTTGACCTGAAGACCACTGGGTTCACATTCAGATAAGCCTGTGGTTGTAGCTACTAAGTAATGACTGCTACTCCCTACAAAAGACACTTGGTGGTCTTGTGGAGTGGATTAAGGCACTCCAACTGGATGTGGCTTATAAAGGTTTAAGCTGATGGGATGGCTGGGGTTTGCTTCTCATGTACTGTGACTCAAGAGCTGGTGACTGGACTGAGTAGCTTTGCCATGAACTGCTGTACGCCTGATGGTGCAGTGAGGGATGCGGTGATGGATGGATGAATGCTGCCACCACGGTTTTATTCAGCTTAGGGGAGCAGACTAGAAATGAAGGGTTAATGAAGGTTGTATTTAAGACCTCCATATGAAAAGCCTATCCTGTCCTAATTAAAATCATTAGGTTATTGCAAGAGTACAGTACTGTAAAAGTTATATCCTCGACCTGACAGTGTTAATCAGAGGTTTGTGATATAGAGTTGTTTTTTAAGTAGTATGGAAAACTTTGTAACACCTCTTCCTTGGGTGTATATTTTGAAGCTCAGACCTCAGTATCCTTATGTGTGTTAAGGATGCAAAGTATGTTGATAGTAAAGTAATACAAGTAACATACAAAGAGAATGTTAAGGCACAATATGCAAAATAACATGTTAAGAAAGAGATGCTACAAAGACTCGTTTGCCACTTATAATATACCTACAGTCCATAAACACAGAAATATCATTGTAAATAGAGTAGTAAATAAAGCAGATTAATTATGCTGAGTGTATTCAGTAAAATTAAACTTGTACAGTTATCAATGTTTATGTTAAACAGTAAAGGGTATCCAGTGAACAAAATACTCTTCTTCAGAGATGTTACAGTACATAAGAGTATATTTACCTGTGTATATTAATGTATTGCAGTGCTTCCATCAGGTGACTCTGTAATCCAGGAAGCCATTTAGTACTGTGAGTGGTAACTATATAACCAGTACTGGATGCCTGCAGTCTAGTGGGTTAAGATGCCTCAACTACATGTAGCCCATTAAGGGTTTCAATCCAGGGACCAATGGCTTGCTACTCAGGGAAAGGCAACTGGTCACTCACTTCAAATGCTAGGACTAAGTAGCCTAGCCTCAGGCCCCTAACCTCCTGATAGAGTAATAAAGGATTGGATGATAGATTGATTGTTCTGTGTCTATCAGTCTTTCTATCTTGATGATGGATGGATTATTGTGTCTCTACTGTATATCTGTCTAAAAGGATTGCATTGTCCTTTATCTGTCTGTCTGTCTAAAAGTATTGGATGATAGGTTTTTCTGTGTCTGTGTTTAAAAGGATTGGATGATAAATGGATTGTTCTCTATCTATTTAAAAGTATTGGATGATGGATGGATGTGTCTTGTTACTGTTTATTATTCATTATATATTACTGTTGTGTAACTTATTGAACTTCTAAATATTTAATTTTTGTAATATTTATCTTTTACTGTACTTGCCACAACTAATAGCATGGTCGTATTAGTCTTTAACCCTTTAACAACTATGAAATCTTTTAAATTTTATGCTTGCTGTCTCCAGATGGTTTTATTCATTCCAGGATAAATTTTTTCAAACTGCGTAGGGTAGATGTGGCCTTCATCACCCCTCAGTATTTTAAGTCTTTCCAAATTTGAATTAAATCAGTTGGAGAAAGCAGGAATAAATTTAAATAACCAAGTAAAGGGAGTAGGTAGGTCTTTTCTGATCATACTTTATTGATAATTTCTTTGCAGTATTTATGCACCATATTTCTTTGTTTCTTTCTTTCTGTGTATCAGGCTCCACCGCACCAACATGTGGTGCTCTGCAGAGATTGTATGTAGGGTGGGAAGTGCTTGTAAGTGTGAGTGTTGTGTTGGAGTGGCTTTGGATGTGTGTGTAGTCTGTGAACCAAGTGTAATCGGCCTGCACAAGCCGATTGGGTGCAAACATACTTTATAGTATGCGACACTGGTTCAACCACAGCACCCTTGATGTCCGCCAAAGCAGTACTTGGTTGGAAGAATGCTCCCAAAGATTATCACTTCGGCAGGGCGCGAACCCTCGTTCTTCAGTGTACGAAAACGCACACTTCTCCACTCTACCATTTCTCTATAATTATTAGACTCTTTGTTGATAATTCTCCTTCATGTGTAATTGTGAGAGGCAGGATGATGATGATGGTAATGATAGTGGTTGTGATGATGATAGTAATGGTGGTGATGATGATGATGATGAAGTAACATAATGCAATGAAGCCATTTATTTTCATGATTTTTATTGTGTTTTTCCTCCTGCTGCTGCATAACAAAGGATCATATACCTCTGTTAAAGTTAAATTTTAAAAGATTCTCTCTCTCTCTCTCTCTCTCTCTCTCTCTCTCT